>JAQFXM010006146.1:0-13685 GCA_034693345.1 Entomobrya multifasciata | reverse complement strand
TTTGAGAAAAGAAACTGTCTATTTCAGACATCTCAATAATATTTTATTGTGCACTTCATGTCGAAAACTTGACTTGTAGAAAGCACACTGCAGGCGGTCATATGTTGCGATGCGATGCGATTGAAGACAAGTGTCGAATTTAACACAAAATAGAAATTCACACGACATTCTAACTCAGCCTTTCTTTTTTTCTGAAAACTGAATTTTATTTGAGTTTCGATTCGAAAGTACTTAGGTTCGCTACATCGATTTATTTTACTCGATGAAAGTAAACGTTTAAATTTTATTTTCTGGTATTAATAATAATGTACTAGTCGGCGATTAAATTCAATATTTTCTTCTAAACCAATTATAATTTAACAAGCTATTAAAGAATCTACATTTGCAAAGTATCATTATCGTTGTTATACCTAAATACCTCGAGTCTGGTTTTTTTCATGTTTTCACTTTTGGTTTAAATATTCTCGCATTGCTTAGTTTATATCACTTTCCAACTTAACCTTTACCCTAGTCCGCATTACATAATGTGATAAACTGCATGTTTTTATACTTGAATAGTCTGAACTAAGCTAGAGACCATAAACAGTTGAAAAACAAGAGTACTAAAACGATATCACTGTTTCTTAGTAAGTTAATAAAAATGCGACAATCTCTACTTTTTTGTTCTAAAAGTTTAATTTTTTGTCCCAAAAAAGAAGATGCATAAGCTAGATAGATAGACTAGCATTGCATACTGCATACTGTATTTTTTACAAGATTACAAGGGATAAAGTTTTTTGTACTTTTTATAATGTTATCAGGTTTTTTGGTTGTAATGTGTGTGGTGGCCTGTGCCAGCAAAAATCCCCGCCTGCAAAATGTAATAAAATATACTTGTCTAGAAATGATAATAGCTGTGGTGAAAGCGGAATAAAATAAATTATGCAAGTAACAAAAGCAGCTAAACAACTTTAGTATTTTTTTAGTCTAATAATTCTTCTTTAAAAAAATTTTCTCTTGCTTAATTGAGCCTACGATTTTTTTGGAAATATAATAAAACGGTCTTATTCTTATCTAGTGGAATTTTTTAAAGAGTAAAAGCATGGTCTCCTAAAAAACGTGTAGTAAAAGCTGAAGTTACTTTATCAATTGAGCGGGTGAATGCAAGAACAACAGTTACCAATTTTTATTTTTATGGAGCCATGAGTTTTTAAGTATAAACTACGATAATCACAGTTTGTCTGTCTGAAATAATATAAATTATCCAATTACTGATTTAATTTTGATGCTGATTTAATATTTCGTGTTAAACAATTAAAAAATCTTGCTTGACAACGAATGGAACCGTCGTTCTTGCACTCATGCCCTCAATTGTTTTCTATTGAAAATTGACGGTTTTGTGGAAAAACATTATTTTCCAAAGAAGTAGAATATTAACTCGAGATAAAAAATCGTTTACTGCTAGTACATCAAGTACTTGATGATCAAGTGTACATGATTGGATTGAATTTTTCTATTTAACACACTTTAATTCAAAATGTATGAACTATTTATACAAACGGGGATGCAATGTAAGATGACGATAATATTATCGTCATCATAAGAGTAAAAACATGATCATTTTCAGCTACAGCCAGATTTCTCTTTATTTTGCTCACACTATGTAGGTACTATATACAAAGTTTTAGCAATGAAGATTCTTTTTCATAAATACAATCTTCATAATTTATACACTTCAACTATTCATCTTCATCCTTTTATAAAACAAAAAATCCTTTACTTTTAAAATGCATGGAACCCATCACATGGATTGGTTTACTGCTTTATGTTCGATTCACCTTTGTAAAGTAATTGCTTCTTCAGTTCATTCATAACAACTTGCAGAGCCAAAAAGATGCCATAATGAAGTTTTTGAACCTGTTACATTGCAAATAAAACAGGTAAACCTGTTGGGCAAGTTTCAGGATTGGAGGCCGGCTCCGCCGGCAGTTACGATTAAAGTTGGAATATTTAAACAAACTTATTTCGATGCCATTTTATCAAAAAACAAAAAAAAACATTTTTTTCAAATGGCTATGCTTAGAAAAATATTGAGTTTTGGACCATAGTTCTTTGACAAAGTTTGATCCCAATATTATAATCTATCGATTGGTACAATAATATTTTTTGCCTATTTAAAAAGCATTGGACCGTTAATTGGCCGTTACTCCAAAACCGATTGACCAATTTGACCCAAAATCAATAGGGATCCTCTTTGGTACCATATATATCTGTATACTAAATTTCATTGAAATCGGTTGAACGGTTTGGACGCTAGAGCGCAGACGGACAGACGGACAGACAGACTTTTTGGTCCCGTACCCCCCATTCGTATAAAGTTTCAGTAAAATCCTGAAACTTAATAAATAAATAGATATAATTTGGAGAAAATGTATTTGAACAGGATATCGGGAAAATTCCGCTTAAGATTTTTCTAGTCGTAGAGTGCTTTGTAAGATTATATAGTGAAAGCAATCATATTTCTATACATCGATAATGATAAGATGTGGTAAGTAATAAGTGCAAATTACACTTTTATTGCCACTAACACTATTTATATTTATTCGTGCATCTTATTAATTAAAGTTGCAAATGCGTTAATGAAGTAGTTGTGAGCATTAAATATCAAGGTAATTAGTATAGCTCAAGGGCAATGAACACGGAAAAGCTGTTAATGTACACGCTTAATTTAATAGCCAAAACTTTCATATTCTGAAATACGTATATATTCTGAAATACGTATAATTCAAATCTGAATTTTATAAAATGATAATAATGGCTGAGCAGGCTGTCGTTATTACTAGGAATGCAACTAATTTCCTTCGATTAATGTTTTTGTAAGGGAACCCGGTGGTTTGGTTACATTTGAGCGTGGGAGATATTACGTAATTTATAGCTTAGTATACTTATACGCAATACCAGGAACTGATAAAAAAAGTATGTATTCCAGTATCATGCTCTTCAATATGTCACAGTTTAATTTCACGTAAACTTATAATAGCTTATATTCAAGTATTCAAGCATTTTGATAGATAGTCGTAATCCAGCAACTGCTCAGACTGCTGTTGATGAAAAATGTTATTTACCATTAACCAGCAGTAATCCAAGTTTGGATTCACTATACATACTTATTATGGTTTCGAGGATCCGGCTGGTTTTCTCAGTTTTAGAAAGCGAAAACACTCTTACATCCATATTTACACATACACAAACAAGTAAAATAGTGAACAGGCAGCGTACACAATAAAAACTAATCAAATCCCTTGCATGCAGGAAATGCAATAAATTTCGGGGGTATTTACATCACTATTGAGCACAGTACACAAAATACAACAGCAAAAAATGGAATACAGGGAAAAGCAAGCAAGGGAACAGGGAACCACCAAAAAGACATGCTACAAACATAACAAAATAGTAGATTGGACATTAGATATAAAAGTGTGTACGTGAGAATATAAAATGTACGTAAAATGAGTTCATGCTGGCCTGCATGAGAGAAGAGCTTCCTTGAGCTCTCTCTCGGTCTATCATTTCTGCACAAATTCAACAACAAAAACGAGCACAACAAAAATATCCATGTGCTCACTTACCTTTACTTCCCCTAAAAACTCTAACCAACATTATTTTCCTTGTAGTTTTCTCCATGCATTACTTATGGATGTATAATGCTTATTACTTACATTTTATCATTTTATGCGTGCATGAACCAGCTAGCTTGAGAGAAAGTGTATTTGAACCTGTTTTTCTTTTATATGCATGTAGAAAAATATTACATGAAATAACTTACATATATATACCCTTTTCAACAAACTGATTATCCAAATAATGGCTACGATGGTGGATTGCATGCATTCGGGGAATTGTTAAATGTGCACTGTCCTTCTCGTTAAAATGATACTGTAATTTGAGGAGAAAATGTTGTTACATATATACAATGCATAAAAAACAAAAATTTATTTGTACTCCCAAAACTGTACTTTTTCCCTGGGAAAGTAACCTTTTCTACTTTCTCTGGCAAAACAAAAGACCAATGAATTTTCATGTGCGGGCATACCACAGCATATTTTTTAGACAAGTAACGTAAAGTAAAGTATCCCTAATGTGCACATTGTCAATTACACTAGGTTTAAGCAATTACAGCTTACGAGCATGTTGGGCCCACTTAAACACTTTCGTGAGACATGGAAGCTCACATTTAAATGTACAATATGCTTTCATATGCATTGCAAAAACATTTCAGCATGGATTCCGGTCCGACTTTATTTTTGTTTTTTGAGGGAGCACAATGATGATGGAGGAAGAGCTTGTATGTTATGTTATATCGGTTAGTCACATTTGGATTTACATATAAATATATTACAACAAATGGTCTAAAGCATGCATTCTGTGCAAAAACTTTATATACAATCGGCTTAGAAATAATCTAAAGGTAAAGTCACATACAAATTTAAGTATAAATTTAAAGTTTACAATAATTACTAGAAATAGCGAAAAAACGTCTGCTAAAATTCTTGATTCATCAAATCAAGATTTTTCTAAGCTACTTATAGGTAAAAGAAAATAAACTGCAATGAAAAACATTTAGAGTAGTTCACACAATCAAAACAGCAGTTAAAGCACGTCAAAAGTGTAACAAATATTATCCCACACTTAGTATGTTACGATTACAAACTAGGTCAGGTACACGAGCCCTAGTCATCACTTGATTACTTATACACTCTCAATTAAGTACTGATGTTGATGTGAGTAAACTTTTTGTGTACTCTTTTACTTTGAGAATATCCTCACAAACTTTCTAGTAGACATAATCAAAGCATGCACTTAGGTCCCTACGTGACCTCTTTGTATTTTCAGTCTAAATTGGTGAAAGGAGAAGAAAAGTCATTCAGCGCTTTCACGTTCTTGAGTTTCTATTTCTCACTGTTTCCCTTCTATCCAAGTTTTTTTTTGCATTTCGTTGCTCCTTCAAGTAATATGAGTATGCTACTTGGAAATGAAGCATAAAGAAAGTATTTCATCAGTAACATATGTATTGTATAGGTAATTTTGGCGTGTGTGCTTGCTCTCTGCCTCTTTTCTTCGTCCCTGTCATATGAGATGTTGACCTGGGAAAATGGGTAGAGTTGACACAGACAGATCGAGCTTTTTAGCACATCATGCAACGCTTCATGTCCCAAATATATGTACGTACTGTATATACACGTATAAATATGAGCTTCATTGTGTATGAAATCACACCAAAAAAAGGAAAGACATTATAGACTGACGAAACCAAGTATTCACTCAATGTCTCGTCTTTTCATAATATTTTTTTCGTAGGAATAAAGAAAGTGAAAAGTGCAGATGATGATACGAAACTCTGTAAAGGAGGGTACATATAGCATCCCTTTTACTGCATATTATTATAACTGCAAAAGCAAGAATGAAAAGAAAACTAAAGAAGACTCTGGTATGTTTTTGGAAGAAAAAAGAATGCAAACGAAAATGCATTTGCTGTGGGGGTATACATATATGTATACAAGCGATGAAGTTGTGCGAATTTATTTAGTTTTGTCCAATGTGTATATTTGACTACCAGTTTATTTTAAAAAGGTATATGCAAAAATAAAGATCCATGAGAATGAAAACACAGAACACTTTTCTTGTTCATTTAATCTTGTATTCATAGGAAGAAATGCACTCAGATGTGGCTTAATGTTTCGTTTGAGTATTTTAAGCCAATGAAGATAAGAGACTGAATACTAGTACAATATTATGAACTATTGGAGACTAGAGTAGTAACATTGGTAGTCTTGTTGTGATGATGTGATGTGGTAAATGCTAAGAACAATATTGTTCGATGGATGAAATTGGAGTGGATTCTTCTTCTTAACATCATGAGATTTTCGTAACAAGGCCACAAAGGAGCTTAGTCGATCGATATTTGAAATTTCACTGACTTGTCAAACATCTGCTTCATCGAAGGTTTATATGCTAGCATTAGTAAGAAAAATATTTTTCTTGCCTCTTCTGTCTCCTTCACGTTTCTCCCATCCTGAAGTTCCCACACTCCATTTTCTACCTTTGTACAGCAAACCTTGTCTGTAAAACCTTTTACAGGGCTTGGAAGGTATAAATATTCCAAACTTCAACATCAACAAAATATACGCACATATATTTCATGTTTGGAATAAGTACCGTTCTCGCAGCTAAAATATAAATAAATTTTCCATTCATGTGACACTAGAAGGGAGGGCACAAGAATACATCAAGCTTTGAGTGAAGTCATCAATAAGCACAGTGAGAGTCACAGTACACAAATTGTTTTACCTCAGGCAGATGTTTGTAAAAGCCAGAATTGGGATTGAATTCAGTGGAACCTGTTGTATTGTGGCTTGGATCAATATTGTAGTGATGTAAATTAAAAAAGAAATTGTATAGATTGATAAATATAAAGTTCTGTTCGAAAATATACATATATTCCTCACGGATATATTTAATAAAACTTGAAATGCGTCAAGTCATTTGCTAAATTTAAAATACTTTCCCATAAATTTCGTAGTCGAGTTTGTACAACGTAATATATGTCGAAAATTTATTTTTAAAAGAGTTTTATTTGCTTTTTCCACACTATTTATTCTGTATGATCAACGAAACATCTTCAACGCAAACGTAACATAATCTCCACATTATACGTTCAACAACATCAAGGGAGCTTGTTCGCTCATCTCTTTACTTTCTTGTTTCTTCTTATTCTCTTTCTTAAACTATTGAGAATCATACATACAGGAAAGGTGGCTAAGGTTACGGTGGTTGCTTAGCCGTACAAAACGAGTGAAAGAGAAAGGCGGATGATGCTTCAGTTCAGTAACAATATCTTCTTCGCCTTCATAATGCTTGCAGCAGCGACCTTATAACATTATCTATGAACAACAACGAGCAATGATGGTATTTTGAATATGGGAGCTTATTTTTTCATACTTTGTTGAACACATTCAAGTGGGATATATTATTATATTATTACATTGCTTGCAGCCAGCAACCAGCACAATAACAGCAACAGAAAGCCTCAAGTGTAAGCTTTCTCTTTACTTTATGTAGCACACACTTTACAAAAAAACTTACTCGCGTCGATACGATTTTTATAACCTGATATGATATTATTACTTACCCAATACACCTTCTCGATTCGTATACACGTACAAAAATAGAAAGGAAAATAGAAAAAGTCGTTTTCTCTTCTCTTGCTTTCTAAGATTCGCTCTGTATGATCTTTTTGATTCTTTGTGAAAGAGTGAATAAGGTATATAAAATTTTATTTTGAGCCCATCTGTGCACACCAACGAGATTGTATTTTTGTCTTGAGTTTCTTTTCCCCCTTTTACTTTGCTGTTGCAGTCGTGTCATTATATTATCTTTTTGTTTTTGTACTACTTGTTGTTGTAGCGTGTACATCAGATCAGGTTCAAAAAAATATAAAGAGGAACTAACCATATAGCATTTCTTTTTGTAAGGTGTACAGACGCTTATTATGATGCGTGAATGTGTGTCTGTTGTTTGTGATATGTCTCTGATTGTAGGGTTTTGTTGTTCTTCTGGGCAACCCTCTTCTCCATCGCCAATAACTTTTTTCTTTGTACGTCACGTACCTAAACACTTCTCCTTACTTCATTCACACAACAACCAACGCCATCGCCACCAGAGCATATTAGATATCAGATCTCATCTCAGCAACACAAGTACATACCACCTTATATTATTACGTGTAATAAATATGTTGGATACCTTTATAAATATATATTCATACATGCACGATATGTGCTTCTTCTCTTATTGTTGGTATTGTTAGTATTTTCAGTAGTCTTGAAGTGAACCACTCGTTTCTTGTTGCTTTTCATCTATTTTGTGGTTTGGTTTCTTTTTCTTGTGCCATCATGCTGCCAGCCCATACAAGTGCGGAGGGAGAAAGGCACTATCACAAAAGAGGGAAAAAGGAAGAACAAATCCATGTTTCTGCAGATTAGTATTTCTCCTGTTTTATCAGTTTTTGCTACTTTTCTTTTTTCTTTCAATGCCTTTTTTATTTTTTCCTTCGTTCTCTCTCCCTCTTTACTACTTATGTACATCATCATAAGGAAATGGTTGTTAGCAAGAGATTTTCTTCTTTTGGTTTCGCTCTTTGGTTCAATGGTTTCATCGTTGTGACGGTAGTGACGATAGGAGGAGTATATTATTATGCTCAAAGATAAAGGCATATATATTATTATTTTCTATGTAGTTCTACTTCCTTCGTTTATTTGACGGTGGTGCTTGTGTAACAACATGTGTGAATGCTTGCACTATAATATGTGTACAGTAAGGAAAAGAAAGTTTCCCAGGTGGTGATGCCAGTGCAAATTAGCTTCACTAGGAGAAAAAGTATCACCTAAGTATAGCAAGAAAACAACTGAACTGACTAAAAGTAGCTTCTATTCTCAAAAACTAGAATATTGCGGCATCAGCAGCACAATAGGCGAAAAAGTAGTGTAATGTAAAACCAAAGCAAAATAAAAGAAATTGTAAGTTAGTAAGTTGTAGTTTATGGAGTATTGTATTCGCACTAGTCATGTCTCAGGATAAAATAAAAGGCATTTTAACATAAAAACTTGGTAGAAACCTTGCATTCCTTTTTCTGGTCCTTTGATCATGAATTGAATCTACACTTCACGGTACTCTGATAGAGGTAACTAAAAAAGATAAAAATGTGAAAATGTAAGTTTCTTCTGAATATGCTTAAACCTTTAAATGAGGTTATCATGTCATGTATTTATTTTTCAAATAATAAATTATATATAATAAAACCGTTTACAAATCTGCTTTAATATTTTTATTAATATTTGAATTTGAAACATAATCCTTGTATTTACTGATGAATGACATTCATGTGCCATATAGAGAACAGTTTCTGGAAAAGATAAATTACAAAAACGTCTTATCTTATTTCGTGGAAAATCAAAAATGGTATAAATACATTTTTTCCGTTTTGATTACGCACTGAAACTTTATCGAGATGATCGTAAATAGAGCAACATTGATGCAACTGTCAAGAATAGTCTCAAATGATTTCCACAAGAACCTCCCAAAAAGTGAAAGGCATCTACATAAAATGATCTCCTTTCCAATGTTTGCTTCAGACACACATCCAACACAGCAAAAATAGAGAACATCAGGAGCACAAGTAGTGGTGATGGTAGTATTTTGTGGTACTGCTCCCAGGATGACCCTAAATTTGATGATCACTCTCCACTTACATTACACCCATCTCACTTGCTTATTTACTCAAAATCATCATCATAGACAGACGTCCATTCTACTATCTCTCTCCCTGATTTTGTGGAGACTTCGTTAAACATATACGTACTTATCATACACCACTGAAACAATATATAAGCATGTTAGTCATACATTCTATTATTTTACCACTGCTTGACTGTAATAGTGTCCATGAAACGGAAAAATCAGTGCAATATGATCCAAAAATACGATTACGCATTTGGCAGAGTGCTTCCATATATCCATAAAAAGTGAATGAATTCATGTTTTCCATGCTTTTGGGCTAATGGGAAAGAGGAAAGTTGCTCGATATAAACTCATCTTACTTCGTATTTGTACTTACCTAAAGCTAGAAAACTAGTGAATAGTGCAGTGTGGTTACACTGACTGAGCTATAACATGAGGAGAGCGTATACTCACCAATAAACGTCGTCATCATGCTGATCATGATGATCAAAGTGCTGGCCCCATTCATTCATTTCATTTCATCGGGGTTAGAATCAAGTGGAGGAATCGCGGCTCGTTAGTTGCTGAGGACTATCTAAATCATGAAGTAGTAAACGCACTCATTCTCTTTCCCCGATTACTCTACTTTTTTCTGACAACTGATGCATGCTCCATCCAAAGGCTGGTGGTGTATGAGTGTGTGTGTGTGTCAGTGTGTGGATCATATACACTACATGCTTTTCAAACTGAACAAGTTTGGAATATCGAGCAAAGCCAACAAAAATGATGTGCAGTTGCAGCTATTGTAGTGAGGTATGAGTATGAATAACAACATAAATACTTTTGCTGGGCATTATTCCAGCAGCTCACGCACACGACCATTAGCTGAAAGATCATTTCTCTTCATAAGCGGTTATAATCATCAATCTTACGTTTCGGTTTGACTTCATAACGGCTATCGGACGAAATTATGCTGCAGTATGCTTCAAGTTTTCTTTCACTTAATTCCGCGGATGGTAAATATTAAATGTACACCAAAACAAAGCATATTAAAACCGTACAAAATAAGCTTCAGCTAAAAAAAGCTTGAGTGATTTTTGTATTGCTAAAAAATGCAAAGTTCTTTTTAGTGTCAAGCATTGGAGCTTTGTCTGAAAACAGCATTGAAATACAAGTTTTACAAATAAAATACTTTATATTTTGTATCAAGTTTATATTGATTTGTGAATCCACGTAACATAATCAATCATTAAATTATGTTCATTCACATGTATATTGACTTGTTTATAGATTTATAAATTAGAAAAATGTGCTAAATTAATTTTATGAAAACTAATAATGATCAATGAACTTTCTAATCATAGAATACTAAACTGCATCATCAAACCACAAGAAATAGCACAGAATGCATATTGTATACATCTAATTCGAAGTCCGGTCTTGAATGTATGTAAATTTTTATGTGTAGATAATTTTTGTTTTGAACAGTCTTGAGGTCTAGCACATAAACATTACAATTTTTTCTATTTCATACGAGAAATGGAAAGTAAGAGAAAGATGACGATAACTGAACAAGAAGGATGACATATGAGCATTTTTATAGACATGCATCGGGTCTTTTTGCGAAGTCCTCTTCTTGAGACTTTGATTCTATTTACATCTATTAAAAAAAGTAACGTTTGAACACTTTGAATGAACCCTTAATGAATATGCATCTTTCACGTTTATTATGTAACTTGCGATTAGCCACATGTATAGGGTATGATGGTAGGTACCTACAATATGTTTTTTTAAGGATCACATCTCGTTACTTATTTCATATTGGCCACGCTGAAAGTTCCCATAGAATATATGTATATGCATAAAATATGCGTAGGTGAAAGTTGCACTTTTGCATTAAAGTACATACAACAACCAAAACGAAGGTTTAAAATATTTGTTTCTTGTACTTTTCGCGACTAGCTTGTTATATATCTACAAGTTAAAGTTTTTAAGCGAAATTTCAAAGATATATATAGATGTATTTAACATATTATGATCTTAAAAGTCGAAGTAGTGTTGAAGTTGTAAGCGAATACTTTATTTTTTTCGTATATATGCACTACAATGTATACATATGTGGAAAGACATTAACATAAAAAAGAATTATTATCGCGGTCGTCAGCATCAGCATCATCTCAGCCATCATCAGATATAGTTCAGTACATTCTTTCTTCGTGATTCCATAATTCCATACTGCATCGTTTCGTAGTTTGACCAAAAGTTTACAAATGTACACATGTTTGTATGCTGGTTATAGCCATGATAGAAGCGAGTGGTAGTAAAAATGATGAAATGAAACAAGAAAGAAAAACAGGAATATAAAAAGAAGGAACAAACATTTTTTTCAGACACGCAGCTTTAGTTATGTTGGCTTATTACATTTTTGGTCATGTGGCCGTGAATAAAAGGGAAAAAGAAAGACGAATAATAAAACACATTATTTGGAAAAGCTATAAGCTCTAGTATATATCTACATTAATATGGTATTCATAATAATAATCACCACACCTTTAACTTCAGCCAGCAGTACAAAAGCAACAAAAGCATATACGTAAAGACATAGTATATACATGCTTTCTCAGACAAGTACCCGTATTGCATAAGGCTACTTACATGTGCTTGAGCAAGTAAGAAAAGGTACAGAAAAAAAGTTATGAAAGGACAAAAATAAGCCATCTTAATACTATAATAATAGAAAATTGCTGTGTGTGTATATTTCTGGTTGATGTTTTTCTTCTACACTGTAAACGTGATGATGGCAATGATATGATTAGAAGGAGAATAAAGTAAGTTTATAATGTTGTATTGTGTATTATCAATAAAGTATAGTAATATTAATAATAATGTAGTTTGAAGAAAGGGGTATTTTCTTTCAACGAAGTTGGAGAGAAGCACCAGTGCAGAAGAAAATAGCTTTTGAACCAGCAATGTACATTGTATTTTTAGTATACAACAGCAGCAGCCATCCCACCTGTAAATTTATAACGGCCATTGTAATGCAATAATGATTTTTAATGGCCATAACACCAAGATGAGGAAACTTGGGATGATTTACAACATTTAAGAGTCACGTTTGAGTGCCGTACAGAGGAAGGGAGAATCGGAGTGAAAGTAGAATTAAGAATAGAATGGGACTACTATGTGTTTGTGTACATTTTACGAAGGAAAAGGAAGGAGATAAATGTACATTCAACATTTTTCTACAGAATGTGTAGCCTCGATTTCTTCGTTGTTGAAAAAGAAAGTGCTTTTCTTTTTTGTTGTAGTATTATAAGCACTTTGGTATAAAAAAGAAAGACAAGAGTAAAATAACTGCATGAGGATGGTGAAGACAACGACTCAACACCACCACACTTTCTCTTCACCCAAGAAAAGTTTGAGAATCTGAACTCTTGTTTTTTCTTCGTTCCCGTGTTCCATTTTTTCTATCTATGATAATATTTTTCGATATTCTGCTGTAGCAAGTAATACTTTTCACTTTCTTCACGAACGTGGTTTTTCCTTTTCTATTTGTTATCGAAAACAACTATAATAGATGGGAATGAAAAATTGAGGAAAAATAGTTAATGGAGCGTCTTTTTCTTGGCGACATACAGAAACGTTTTATGTGATTCACACAAATGTATAGAAATAAGTGAAGTGCGTAATATGAAAAATACGGTTGTAATAAGTGCATGTAGTATATCTCTCAAAAAAGTTATATAATGTATAATTGCTTTCGATTATATTCTGTAATATTATTTTGTAAAGGTTCGTGTTTCGTACTTTCAGTTTTTTGATTTTTTAAAAATTTCTGTATCATATTTCTGTTATGTAGTGTAATAGTTAAAACACTTAAATGGTTATGATAGCAAGACATTTATTTTTGCTTTTGGAATGCATCAGGTACTTTGGAAAATGGTAATATTATCTTCGTGAACTACTGTGTGTGATTATTATATAGAATGATATAATATGTTCGTTCGGACAAACAACTAATTTTGCATTCATAGTTCAACAACAATAAAATTGAGAACGACTGTTCACTTTTATCAATTATTTAATATGTTTTATGATTGTATACTCATTATTACGCAACACTAAGTTCATTATAAGATTACATTTTGCTCAAATAAACATATGTTAGCTTGTTACACGTGAAGTAATCAAATAATCCATACTTTTCAAGAATTTTTCTAGTGTTATTATTTGTCTGCGAGGATAATCAGCTTTTGATTAATTTTTACCATAATAAAAATAATACTTTTACATTTTCTCATGTAGGAATCCTAAAAGTGAAGAGAGATTTCTTGGTATATGTATGTACATCGTTGTGCATGTATTTTGGTTCATGATCTGGTTTTGTCCAGTCCACCATTGCAAGGTGGACTAGCGCGTATGAAGAAAAT
>JAQFXM010006145.1:0-13687 GCA_034693345.1 Entomobrya multifasciata | reverse complement strand
TGTAGATTTAGGAACATGTAGCTTATTGCACATGTTGATTGTTGTGTGTGTAGCAAATTGTCCATGTAGATTGTTGTTAATGTAGCTTTTTTATGCTATGTAGCTTTGTGTTTTTGTAGCTTATGCTCGGTAACGAACACTAAGATTGCAAAATCGTTTGCTGGTTTATAAATGTTACGATCCAGCCAGACAAAAGAAAGCGACATGGTTTATGAAACAATTTAAAACAAAATAAAGTAGAACCTAAAAATCAAACCACTGACAGCTTCCTGGTGAATTTGAATATTTTAAACATAGTTGTAAGGGAACGTTATTTTCATGTGTGTGTACATAAAACAGCTTTGGGTATGCTAGGGTTTCGATTTTTTTCTTCTAGTGCAGCACATTATCTTTGCATATTGCATTTGAAGCTGGTCGTAAAAAGTATTTAAACATGTACTTACCTCATGATTACTTGGAAAGAATTTATCGGTAGAAGAACCAAGTTATGGAATTCCCCCAAAAAAGTTAGTAAACATACTTACGGATGAAGTGTAAACATGAACATTAATGTAAGACAGAAGATGAAAGTGATAGAACGGAGTTTCCTGACTGACGTTTTTGCTGTATCACATTACATTTCTCATTACCTTATCATTTAACTATTCGTACCGAAAACCTTTTTCCGCTTCGTAGAATATCTGATTGACTATCCAGTATGGTATTTTCAAGCTTTTCGAAAGAATGTATGGTGAAAAGTTTAATATTTTGGGTCATATAGAATGTACCAACATAGCATGCAAACATCCGCTTACTTACCACTAAACTGCAGAAAGCAAAGCTTTTGCATGTTTTTTGGAAGAGAAAGAATGGAAAACAACATGAATTCTTCTGGGTCACTCTGATTTTGAGATCTGATGCGTAGAGTTGCAGGAAAAAAATGCGAGACATTGAGAAGCCTGCAAGGGATCTATTAATTTTGCTGAGAGACATGTGTTCTTGAGCTGCCTTGACTCGGCATTTACCAAATTGGTCTTCTTAGAAATAAGAAATATATCCTGAAAACAATGGTAAAAAACACTAAACAAGATACAAAACAGATACACACGTTGCACTACTCTCATGAAACATGGTATTATTATTATTACATTTTTCGCCAAATTTGTGTGTCTGTTGCAGATAAAATGCATGTATTAAAGTACATTGTTTAATGTCTGTTGGTAAAATTCCAATTAAAATTAATATCCTCACTCCCCCATACTTATGCTTTGAGTTTGGATGTTGGGAACAAGAAAACTAGTAATATTCATGCTTTTACCAAACTTGGTATGTATTTTTTCTGACATCATGGTGTTTATGTATAATCATAAACATAATAGCTACAACAACCACTTTTGCTTGTGGTGGTAGGTATCACCATTAAAGTTACTTCAGTGGTTACTTTCGATTTCGTCTTAAAAAGTGCTTCTACTTTGTACCGTGTTGTTTTCATATTTCATAAGCTTTGGCATGCTCTAGTAGTAGTAGCATAGGTATACTTTGCTAACCAAACCATAACATCAAAACATTCGCGTTTTTGCACACTTACTCCCAGTGTCCCAGTATAGTAGTCAGTGTAGTAGCAATTTTTATTTTGAACTTTTAAGTGCCTATCATAGATTACATATTTAATGGTAGCATGTATGTATACAATGCAATTTGTTATAGATGTATAATAGAAACACATGAGTAACTACATAATTTATTTATTATCATTACATTACGTTATGTTTACTGCTTATGCTTCAAATTTCAAAGGTTAATTCACTATAGAGCATAAGCTCTTATTTATTTATTTTTTACATAAAAGTTGTCTTCTGTTGTCTGTATAATGCAATGATGTGCTGTTAGCATGGTCTTGGTGTAACGTGCTACATTGGTATTACAACTTTTACTCTTCTTTTGAGAATTAAAGTGCTTAACAAAGGATATTTATGTGAAAAGGAAGCCTTTGTGTGCCTCTTGTAAATTCACTTGTAGCAAAAAAAGAAGAATTTTACTGTGCTAGAAAACGGAAAGTCATTTTTCATCATGCTCACGATCAGATATAAGCATATTCACTTGGTTGGTAGATGTTCATGTACGTCACAGCTATTCAATTCACGTACAAACAAAAAAACTGACATGAAGCTCACCAGTCAGACAGGCAAGTCAAGTCAGCCATAAAGAATGAGATAAAAAACATTTTTGCAGTTTAACAAGTTTATTGGAAAGAAGGGAAATCATCTGCAGTGAATTTTTGGTGTTGAATTGATGATACTGGTAAATTTACACACAAAATTCCATTGCATCGTAGTACAACGAAAAGCTAAAGACTACCTTTAACCAAATATCTTCTACTTGAAACATGCATGAAAATTGGTAGCCACCTTGAAAAACACAAAAACCATTTTTATGCGACTATAACTCACGATCAGCATTCAACATGATGGTATCAGCGTCAATTATGCGACAATTGCACTCTAGTGAACATTAATGAAGTTACAGATAATATATTTACTCTACAATCTACAACACACCTGCCTATTTTCAAATTACTTGTATTTTTCCTACAGAAATAATGATGCTGGCAAAAAGCGGATGTTTGCATTATAGTTTGTTTACCATACCATAAGTATCAATATTGTATTGTTGCGATTTCCCTCTCGGGAAACATTATAAACAAGCAAACATGTTTATTTTTTTTGCAAAACCATTGTTTACGATCTACTGTAACTGTACTGTTTAAGACCGTACCGCAAAACAGCAAAAAAAACATGCAAATTTTGCGCAAGAAAGCTAACTGTCTACTCAAAACTGCCAGTTCCACTATCCTAGTGGATACATACAAGTTACAATCCTCCTCCAATACATACAAGTTAGTATAGCTGTTAAACGAATACCTTTAAGCGTAGCGTATGCACGAAAAGTTTAATAGAAACCAGTGACAGTGACAGTCACGTTGCGCAAACTAGAGAACATTATTATTAGGAAATTGACATTAAATGACAAGGAGCTTTCAACACTGATCGAGAGAAAAGCCATGCCATAAGCATGCACCTATTTTATACTAAGACTGCTATGATTATCATAGTCATATAGAAATATGCAATTGTGGCGAGGTTTATTTACAGGAAGATCCGTTTTATAGGCTTCGCTTGTTGGACGATATTAGCATTTGAATTTGGCAAGGTGGCGCTATCAAATGTACATACATATTAGAGAAAACTTGCCTATTAAACTACTTCCTGCTGAAGACAAGCTTACTGATCAGGTATAAAATACCAACACGAGCCACGCGTCACGCGAAACCGAATCGTGTATTGTTATATTTTGATACTGTTTCTTTGCTATATTCCCGAATACGTATGTAATGTACATGCCTGTGTATTTATGCATATATCTTCCATGAAAAATATGTAGAACAAAGACGCTTCGATTTGCCGATATCATACTGCAAAACAATCTTAATAGAAGCGGTCCTGAGACAACTCAGACGTACGCCAGGCAAAAGCACATGTCAAGCGTGCAAATATACAAACCGCGTTGCCGTCAGTTTATAGAATTTTCCTTCTCTGCTGACAATTATATCTGTGCCCGGCCCGGTCCATGGTCTTTACAAAATGGCATGTGGTTCCCATTTCGTAAGAAACATTTGCCAATGTCAATTTAATTATAAACCTTTTCTTGCTCTTGCTTTTGGCAAAGAATGCGAAGTAATAGCTGCAGGATCCGTCATCATCGCCAGGTTAGTCACCACACCAAGATATCAAGCCACCATGAACTAGCACTCAAAAGTGCCAGACATAAAGCTAAGTTAATAAAAAAAGCTATAATGTGCTGTAATTCAATGATCATAATATATCAAGTAGCATGGTTGAAGTGGAAACAAGTTACCTAATTAAATGATGCATCATAACAAGAATAAGCAATTTCAGCTTTGTACTTCAAAGTAATCTGATGATGATAGCTTTTTAATTTGAAACATCCGTCTATATGAATTCAAGCTTGTTCACTAGTTCTTCCCTTTTCCTTTTCGTCGTATGTCATTCCAATCCTTTCTTTTCACCATTTCATTCCTGACTAGTACTGACGCGTGAAGAACGTGGAAGTAAATTAGAGTGCACGAATGATTTATACCAACTCATATAAAACGCATGTCGCATAATAGTTCTATTCTTGGTTTCAGTGGTAGTTTATTTTCTTCATTCTCAGGGCCAGCTAATATTCTATCGTTAATCTTGGTAGACCACCGGATGATTAGCTTTTTACTACATTATTTTACTAGCTTTCCTCAATAAAACCGACACCGCCGCCAAGTCAAAAGACCCAAACTCTTTTTTTTTAATCTGATGGCCAAATTTTGATAAAAAAGCCAAAGAAATGAACAAAGTAGTGTACGTAGGGATGTGAAAGAAAGAAGCGCAAAATCCTAACGTTTTTTTCTGATCGTGTCTTGACCTTGCATTTTGTACAATGATTAATGTTGATCAATAACAAATAGCTAGTACATGCGGATCTACAAGACATTCTTGCGAAATGTTTATTTTTCCGAAGCCAGTATTATAGAGTCAAGTACAAGGTTATCACTATTATACGGCTTGGTGCATTATATAGTATCACACTGCAGACATTTTATTTTGACTTGGGTGTCCTATAACGAGTATTGGCGCAATCATGATTTTTTTTCTTGGTATGAATAACTCATAATAATATGTTATATGGCGATTTTTTTGTTGGTTTTCTGTATTATATCTTTCGATAGGGAAGTTGACGTTTGTATGCTCCCAAGTCGACGGATCGGGGGATAGATGAGGCGTTTCAGATTTCCTTCCAACAAAAGATTCGCAGTTTTGTGGGACGATAAACGGATTTAATAACGTAATTTTGTTCACGCTAACTGTATAATGTTATGTCCTCTATTCAAACTTTTTTTAGTACTCACGTGTATTTGTTTGCCAGAATACAAAAAAGTGGAAATAAAATATATTGGAAAGTTAGACTATTGTAGTACAAGACACGATTATACCACATGCCCTGATATTACTGCTAATGATTATTACTGCTGATATTATACTGCCGCAGTTCTTGTTATGAAAGCCATAACGAACGAGGCGAGGGAGAGAAAGAGCAGCGGCAGTAGTTTTTTTTGTTTGTCATTGTTATCCTGCCCTGCCTGTAACACCAACAATTCAAAAATATTTTACGAACCGTTTTGTGTTGCTGCTTGCTTTAGGATTCTGCAGAGTGCAAATAATGTGAAAAAAGTATTTGGGTGATATCGTCTGAAAAATATTTGCACATTACTCTGTCGTCCTGATGAGATTACTTAAATTTTTTAGACGTGTTGAATGGAGTTTGGAACCATGTTGTAGGTTGACGTTGGCAGATGATGAGATGCGAATAAATTTTTTTCCAGATTAAAGTGTAAAGCTGTACCACAAACTGCAATGAAAAAATTAATTTTTGACATTCTTTCCGAAATGGAAGCTTCCTGTTAGCCTTCATTTTCATCGGGTTTTGTACTTAGCGGAATGAAAAATTGAAACTCACTAAATAGCATTGAATGCCATTTTACAGGAAATCCACAGACTTGCAAGGATAGCCCTTGCTACTTGCACTTTGCAGACGAAAAAACGTTGCATAAGCTAATGTTGTAGAAGGATCCCCATTTGATCGGGGCTTTTACCCTAATGGATTGATTATCAATTATCATAAATTGGAAAGTAGCCTACCTCCGCCTGCTACTCCTAGTTCCAACTTACGAATATTTTTCTCTGGACTTCAAAGGATGCGACGAGATTCGTAAAAACTAATCCATTTTTTACTTTTAAAACTTGATGGTTTTTTTTCGGACGAACAAGTTTAATGGACTGGTCGAACTTTGTGTTGTAATTTAGAAAATTTAGTGCGGTCATGTGATCATATCATTAGTTTGTGTTGTAGAATTCCTTGTAGGTTTATATTTAGCCTTTTCTCTTTCCAAGTTCGCACGCGGTTAATAATAACTAGAATAAAGTACCCTCAATACCAACCCATTAAAATTCGAGGCATTTTTGTATGATCATAAAATTTAATCAGTGTTTTGCATGCAACAATGTACATCATGGATTTTTAGCAATGATTCCACAGAATTATAATAGTCCATGTCTCCTTCCTAGTTAGTATGCAATACGTACAAGTTAAATCTACTTGTCCGTCCTTCCTTTATCACTTGTCCGTCTTCGATATGGATATTGGTGTTTTTAGCAAAGGCACGAGCGATGTGGCGATGAATGTGTTAAAATACAATGTAAGGCTACTACAAATTACTGAACATGAATATGGAGCCCCAAAGGATGAAATTTTAAACAGCATGGGGAAAGCAGACTCGGTATTGCTATTATAAATGCATTAAAGATTTATAGCATCTGAAGAAGAAAAAATGTTATTGTGTTGTGACTACACTTTATTCACGACAAAGTAAACGGATAAAGCTATCGTTTTAAAAATTGGGTCATACACATGTGAGAATAGAAACGTGTGTTCTTATAGTACTTTCTATAAATGTATATAAAATTGCGCGACATTTGCAGCAGATGGCTTGTTTTTTGGGAACATGAGGTTCCACTTTTTTATCTTCCATGAAACTTCAACGTAAAAACTCTCTAAATTCAGTTCATGATCTTCGTACATAACTTACATTTTCGTCGTAGGGAAGTTTACTGTATGGCATTTAATTGAAGTACCAGTGGAAGTGGGTCCACGCTTTGTAATGTGCATCTACTTATTAGTTTGCCCTTGATTTTTGTCCTGTTGTAGTCATTTATGTATTTTGTGGGTGGGCCAAAAATGTGTAATTAATCTCGATCTCGCAACTTCCCGAAGCATCTAAAGCACGCGATAACGAATTGCAGTATGTAATGTGTACTGCACACATACGTACATCGTTATAGGTTTAGGTCCATATTGTCATTTTCACATTCAATTCTTATAATTTTGTTTTGCGAGTGCCCTTGCCTTGGTTGGTTGGTTGCAAATTCTTCTGTCTTTACTTGATTATGATGATGATTATAATTAAAAGTTAACCAGAGAATCAGTTCGACTGGCATGACATTGCAAACCAGAACCAGATGCTTGAAACGAAGAAAAATGACCACGGCAGACGCCAGCCTCACATTATCAAATTCCTTCCAATTGTGCTGGTGTAATGTACGGGGCTGTAAATATTTTAGTACATGCATCTCTTCGACATCATCAGTAACACATTTGGAAATGCAAAAGAATGTTGTATATTTGTTTCTTCTAATTAATTCAGTTCATGTAAACTTTTGGGACAAAATTTATGCTATTTACGTTACATAAATGTTACGTACAATTAATGCGACACTTTGGCAGTAAAATGGGCTGAAAACGTACATAAAGATAACATGGCAATTTGCACTTTAAGCATTGTAAAGTTTAATGTATGTATGATGTCATCAGTACCATCATGAGAAAATGAGAAGTGTCAAATGCAAGGAAGCAATGAAGAAATATCCAGCTGGGAAGAGTGTCCTATGATCACGTTGTTGAGAAACCTTTTTTTTTGCATAAAATACACAGATTTTCTTTGATGCCAGAGAAGAAGTTTGAGATGAACAAGGACAAACTATTTTACCTTGTCCTTGTATTGATTATAAAGGAGAAATCGATTATTTTAACGAATAGTTAGAAGACGAAATTGAAATGCATTGAATTGAATTGAAATTAACAAAATATCTTGTAAAAATTTAAAATGCAAGTAGTTAGTGCTGAGTTTACATACTTAAATTTTTGGTGCTGCGGATGTTAGATGTATTCAATCAACAAAATAAAAATTATATGAGTGTCCTTTTAAAAGCTATAAACCTGAAGTGGTCTGTATCTGTAGGATGGGGTATTATGAGACAACTGGGATCGGCTGAACTGAACTGAACAATATGCCGTATGCCGTGGCGTAACGCTTAGTGGAAAAGACAAGGCATCGAAAATAAATTTCATTAAAAAGTTAACTAACAGCATTTGCATAACAAAACTGATCCATGACTTTTAACTCAATTATTGGCAAACAAAATATGAAACATGGAGACAGACAGCCAACAGTGAACAGTAAGGACTTAAGACACATAATTATCTCGTTGTTGCCACTCTGCTGCCTCTAGGTCTAGTATTCTGCATTAGTGAGAAAACAAAATACAGTTATGTCATTTTGCTTGGAAATGCGATACATGGAATGATGGAAAGAGGTACTTTTCAAAGTCGGAAGGAATCAAGCGAAGTGAAAGCAATACTTTGTAATGCTAAATGTGTGATGTGTATTTATGCATTTATTCCTGGCAAAATGAAAAGCTATCTGGCATCCCCAGAGAATGGAGAGTAAGAGAAAGCCACGAAGCGGAATTCTGTTTCTTTATGACTGCACGGCACATTGTGTCATCCGACACCCACACTGAAATGTAGTGACCTTGAATGAGATGATGATAATAATCAATGCGGCTATCTTTCTGTGGACATTGCATGTTTCTATTTCTATTTGTGTACATCACACATCAATGGTTTAACGTGTGCACTCGCAGTGTCCCGTAAAAAGATTTTGATACGTTTGGAGTGTCATTCGTCATTATGGCAGATGTCGTGCCCATTCCTTTCTTGCCTAGACATTTGGGATCATTCGTAATAGTGGCCGAGCTGTAGTCATTTCATTTGTCTATTTCATTTTTGGATACATTTTGTTCATCGAAGAGTATAAAATTCCTAAAAGTACAAGGAAACTTGCTACTAGCTCAGAATAACCCAACAACCAAAAAATGCCATTTGGTAGAATACACATAATATGGTGGTGGCACAACATTAAATAATATTATTGTAGTGTACTACCTTACCTCCATTTCCGCTCATTAAAGAACTGCAATTCTAATGGAATATACTTAAAAAATTATGTTGTTTTGCCTTTCGTGATCATCAATCTATTATGACATGTTATTGTCCATGATTAAATGCATACAAAATATAATTGGATGAAAAACAATCTGTTGCCTATTGTTCTTTGGAACTTGTTTTGCTCTTCGCCATTTTTGCAGGTTCACATCACATGACTCAAGAAAAACTTGAAACTTAAAGAATATTTTTTTCATAAAAATATTATTTGCCTGAATAAACGTTAGTTTGATTGAATTTTACCAGATTTTTCTACAACATAACATGCACACACTTTTTTGGTGGTACATATGTAATTTTTACAAAAACAGGACAGGGCAATTATGCAGTTATTATGTCAATCAACGAATAGTTATATGAATGAAGGTTATCAGTCGATGATTATAAATTTTATTTGCAAAAAACTTGTGAATAAACAAGGTCATATCACAGTCCTCGCAATTAAAAGAGTGTTGTACTCAACTTAACACATATACACACAATCTAAGGCATGTCAACTTAAATACATTTAATTATGCAATTATATTTTTACGTGTACTGAATTATAGACAAAAATGTGTTTAATATTCAAGCAGGAAGGAAATCTGCAGGTATCTCATCGTCAGCGAAGAAATCGTCTGCATCTTCGCTATTCGAGCTAGTTGCTCCCCTTGATCCTGTTTTTGGTCTTGCCAAGCTTCCTCTACCACCACGTGTTTCAGGTCTTCGTTGTTGCTGCTTGTTGGCACTAGCACTGCCACTAGCAGTTGGATAACCACTGCCACCTCCAAACTGCATCTCTAGTTCTGTGGTCAATAAAAATGCACAAATTATTTAACAATTTTCATAATAATTACTTAAAAATGACCTAGTAACGCAATGCCAAATTGTCAGTTCATCAAACCCTACCGTAATCATCGCCACCCCCACGTTCCTCATCAATAGTTGTACTACCCTGTCTTCCAAATTGTGATGAATTGCCCCTGGAGTATGGACTTCGTTCTTCTCCAAAGCCACCTCCATCCATGTCATCTATACTGCCACCTCTGCCCCCATTACCTGAAGCTGTACCTAGTCTTCCTCTTGCTTCTCCACTTCTTAGTCTAGCAGACTGCATTCTATTTCCGATCGTTCTCTCTAATTTGGCTAACTCTTCTCTGTAAGTGTCAGCTTCAGGCATTCCCAGGTCGCTTGTAAGTTTCACAAGATTTTGCAGAGCTTGTATATTTTCTGGATTGTCCCTGTAAACTTTTTGAAAACATTCAATCGCGTTGGAATAGTTTCCGACTCGGCGATATGCAGCACCCATTAACATTTGCCAGCGGCTTTCATTCGGTTGAAGCGCTAAAGCTTTTTGATAGAAACTTAGGGCTTTGTCGGGTAAACCCATTTCCTGAAGGTATGAAGCTATCCAGTGAATTACATCAAGGTCGGATGGGTCATACTTGTAGCACTACAAGACGAACAATTATTTATATGATCATACAAATTATGATATGTATGCAAATACATACACTTGGTACTCACATCATAATAATGCTGATACGCTTGCTGTCTGTCCCCTTCAATGTCTGCCAATTCACCAAGTTTCTTGAGCACCCCCGCATCTGATGGATTTAAAGCTAAAGCTTTCAAGAACCATTCCATGGCCACCTCATTTTCTCCCATTAACTCATGTGTTCTTCCTAACTGGAACGTCACGTGAGGATGATTCTTCACCAGCGACTGTACCTTATGGAAACATGTCAACGCATCTTCATAAAACTTGAGAGTTTGATTGACCAGTCCCAAATTAAACAATGCTTCAGCACAACTAGCGTCAATCTGGACTGCCTCCGCGTAAGAACGACGCGCCTCCTCGTACTCCCCTTTGGCGTAATGACAATTTCCAAGGTTGACATATGCGTTTGAATTGTAGTAATCAGCTTTACTTGCCATCAGCCCATATTTTTCTGCAGATTCTATGTCGCCTTGCAAAAAGAACATGAAGGAAAGATTTGTGGCGGCTGCAGTAGCCACTTTGGTTTCTTTCTTCTCGAATGATTTGAGAATGTCAATTGCATCGGAGAGTTCTCTTTGTTTAAGGCAAACTAACGCCTTGCTGATCTGAAACATACAGCAGTTAATTATTATTTGTAGACCATTGTGTGAAAATACTAAGTTCCTACACAAAACTGACATTTTTCTACTTACTTCCAGTGCATGAGCAAGAGGAGCGTGTTTAGAGGATGATCTGATCGCTTCCGTAACCCAATGATATCCTTCACTGAATGTTGACTCAACCGCTGGGGCAATAAGTCGAGCAGCAGATAAAACACATCTTTCAGCATAAAGCTTTCTTTCTTTCTCCAGCTTACGTAATTTGTCATTTTTCAATACTTCTACGAGAAGCTGGCTTACTGGATCGTCCTTCACAAACAAACAACCCAACGGAAGAAAATTAACATGTATATTTTCCTGTACACTAATCCGTGTATTTAGTAAATTTTACTTACAGACAAAGTGTCATATTTATCTGCATCATCTTCCTCGTCAACTGGCACGTCAAGCAAATCTTGAAACGCTCTTTTCATCTTATCTGGATCCCCTGCCATGAAACATGCGACAACCAAATGTAATCCCGTTTTAAATCCTGGCCGTTCCTGCATAATGTACTCAAAGCTGGCAGAGGCATCATTGGGATGTCCCATTTTCAAAAATATTATTCCCATGTTGTGCATCAATTTCAATCTCAAGTCGCGATTTGTGTTGTTTAATTGATCCATAGCCATTCTATACATTTTGATTGCCTTCGTTGGGTTATTTTGCTTGTAGTAAATGTTTCCCATGTTAATCTTGACCTTTGCGCCGTGAGCCAATACTTTGTTTTTGGCAATGTCATGATATGTCGTTAATGCCTCAGTGTACATTTCACACGCTTCATATTGGCTTGCCAAATTAAACATCACGGAAAATGTGATGTCCCAATCGTGGCCTTCATGCGTGCCAGATTGTTCTTTGAGACGGATTAAAGAACGTTCCTTGTTTGCGGACTCTTTGGCAAGCTCAAGAGCTCGTTTGGAATCGCCTTTGCAAGATGTCAACACTGACTGCTCGACAAGATCGTTAATTTTCTCTTCTAACTGCTTAATTTTTTCTTCAACACTAAAAGAAAGTATATATACCTTTGTATATCAAGTCTATAAAATTACCCAAATTTAAATGGAATACAAATGAACATGTTCAAATTACTTACGTGTCCTCTATTTTAGGCTCAATACTTGGAGTGGTTGCTTTACTTCCGGCTGAATTTAGGGGATCAAACCCTTGCTGAAGTTTTCCAGAACCGGTGTAGCCAGCACCTCTAACAGCAGTCATTGGTCGATTGAGACCACCTGATTCCCCACCGATTCCTGTGATTGGTCTCGCTGTACCACTTCGGGTGAAAATTCCAGTTCTTGCAGTAGATTGTCTTTGAAACTGGGGAAAGGCAATGTATTCTACTAGTTTATGTTTGATTTTTATCAATATAAACCTTTTTCCATAAATTCTCAAAATACCCCAGCGGCGGTGCCTAGTCTTGACCCGTAAGCTGTTCCTGGAGGCATTCCCCCGACTCCTCCACGACTTGGAAGGGCCTATTGTCCCAATTTATGTAATTATTAATTGCACTACTTTGTGATAACATTTAAAAGCTTATAATTTTTATCTTACAGTTGGCCTTCGACTTTCCAAAGTTCTTGCAGAATTTTGGAAACTCTCGTCAAATTCCAAATCTTCTGTATTGAGAGCAGATGGAAATTCATTGTAACCAGAATATAAATCGTCATCGTCTGACGTTGATCCATTCACTGCAAAATTATTCAGAGCTCCCCCTGAAGTTCCCAGTCTAGTTCGATTCATTTTGTATGAGTTGTCCAATAAACAAAATAACTTCTAAACATAAATTCTCTTTCGAAATATGATTGATATAATCCGTCAATGTCAATAAAATGTCACGAGCAACTCGAGCATTTCACAACAACTCAAAGCTTTAGCCTACCTTTGCTTTATCAACGTAACAAAATGTGAATCTGTTGCAAAAATTGTAGATCAATACGGTTGCCAAGAAGGAGTCTATAGTCAAACACAACAAAGCCGTTGCCAACTGAAGTCGACAAGCAAAGTAAGCACGCACGACGACCAAGCCACGGGTACTATTTTGGTGAAAGGGAAGGGGAAAGCTATCTAATGCTTATGCTTGACTGAACAAAGCTATTTGATACTGGTTATGTTATAATAATTACTGGGGTTATCCATTATCCATTATAGAATTTACGCATGATTAAAACATTTAGCTATAATTTTGAAATTATGCTGCATAAATTTAATGAATAATTACTGCTTTTACAATAGTGCAAATAAAGAATTTCGCAGAAATAAGATGTAATCGATTTCTTTATTAGAATAATTTGATTTAACAATAACTATAATCACAATTTATCATTGTTTCACTCTTGTATAAAATACAGACTTAAATATGCCTAAATCTCTTTGAGATAAATGACTTGAGTCCCAAAGGAAAGGTTTGATTCTTCCCCAGTTTCTATCCGTGGAAGATATATTTAAACGATCTGAAAATTTGCATTAAAAGTAAATAATTGATTATTGCCCAATTAATATTAAAAATGCTGAAAAATATATATATTTAACAAACCTAAAATTAAAGCTGATAAATCAGGAACAATTGGTTGCATCATTATTGCACTTGTTCGAAGCGTTTCAAACACCAGATTTAGCATAGTTAATAGTTGCG
>JAQFXM010006144.1:0-13687 GCA_034693345.1 Entomobrya multifasciata | reverse complement strand
AGAAATTGATCATTGGAAAGCCACTGAACTCAGGCAATTTCTACTTTATACAGGAGTAGCAGTACTGCAACAAAATTTGGGGAAAATGAATATCAGCATTTTTTGTGTTTAAGTGTCGCAACGACGTTACATCTAAGAAAGTCAACATTCCAAAAGTACAATCAATATGCACACGAACTTTTAGTGTACTTTGTAAAACGGTTTTCAGAGCTGTATGGCGAAGAGTTTATTTCTTATAACGTGCATGGTTTGGTGCATTTGGCCAAAGATTCACTACGTCATGGTGCACTTGATGATTTTTTTGCGTTCAAGTTTGAAAATTATCTGCAATTTCTTAAAGGCTTAGTGAGCTCTCCTATTAGCCCGTTACAACAAGTTGTCAATAGAATTCACGAGCGGCATAGTTTTAATTATCTCAAAAAGAATATTGAAGTCGGATTTCGCCGCCCATTTCACTTTGATGAAGTTGGAGACATTCCCAGTGGCACACATTTTTCTCTTTTACAAACTGATAAATACACTTTAAAAACAAATCAGGCTGATAGTTGTGTTGCATTCAAAAATGGTGATATCGGACAAGTGTTGCCATTTGTGAAAACAGATGATAATAATTTAGTAATTTATCGTCGTTATTTGAACAAATCAACATTTTATGATGTGCCATCTTTCGTCATCTTTTGTATGAACTTCTTATGTGTGTGATCTAGATAGGCAGTGACACATAAAATATAAGTGTTATAGAATACCGTATCGGATATGGTTTATAGTTTCTGCGCTTGTACATCAATTTGAGACCTGAAAATGTCATCTGAAAATAGTTTTTGCATTGTGGAATTCCCGGAGTTAAGAGAAGTTGAAGTAGTATGTTCTCAGTGGATAATTTCCAAAACTTTGTGCTGGTGGCCGAAGTGCTCTTCAACAAAAGCAAAGCACCTGTGCAATTTACGTGAGCAACCGCAAAGCAACTGGGAGCAGCACCAAATAAGAATCTTGAAGTCCTACGGTCTGTTTAAAATGCAATTTTCTTTTAAAACTTTTTAATGCATGCATGCATCTATTTAAAAATCGTAATTGTTCCATAGGTTCTTATCAAGAGGCCTGCAGAAATTTAAGACGAGCTGAGTACGATTCTGATTTCAGTAGTGATGCTGACGCAACTCCAAAACATAAAAGGATTTCGGTTAAACGAACTCAAAATTTGACTGAAAATTACAATAATGACGAAGATGAGCTATCAGAAGATGAGCAGGTGAGAATGCCAACTCTTGGATTAGTAGGATCATCTCTAAAATGCCCCCACCACCTTTCGTGCCTGCCACTAAAAGAGCAAGGAAAACGTTGTTCCGTTCTACTGGATTAAATGAAGAAAGTAACACCCCAGCACCGATGCCGGCGCCTGTGGACCCTATTCCATCAACTTCGGAGTCTTTACGTTCGGAACTTCTCAGCATTCAAACGTCATCTGTTATAGAAAGTGTGGAGAAATTACCATCAGTTGGTGTAAATCTGGGACTACCGGCGGCAAAGAATTGTAAGTCTTTTGTATGAAAATTATGAATTAAAAAATGTATTAAAAACATCAGTTGTTATGTGTAAGATCTTTATTTGTGTTTGTTCGTACTTCATTTTTACAGCCTTTGAATCTTGGGTCGTTACTAACATGGGGATTCTGAAGGCTAGGGTCAAACAACTCCAAGAAGGTGTGGATTTACTTGTTCAAAATTTGGACACACCCACAAGTAGAGATACAGTAAAAACTTCACTGGACTTTTTGGATGATTTGATGCCTCTGTCCTCAAAAGATAATTTTGATAACTTGGAGATGCTGCTCAAGGATGCTGATAGACGTCGGGCATTGGTATGAATACTTCATGAGAGAATTTTAATCGCATCATTATGATTTAGTTAGTGTAATTCTAACATGATTGATAAATGAAACATTTACAGGTGGGAAAACTTGCACAAAGAGGAGGAAGTAGTGCCGGGGATTGTGCTCGCCGTGCAATGGCTTCGCTTTTTTCTGATCAGTTCGCTCAAGAATTTTCGTGGCTAGGCTCGAGAGGCGAAAAATTGGCGTTTGCATCATCAGAGTTTAAAACAGTTATTTTTGGTAAGTGAACTGTAAACAGTTTAAAAACTGTAACTTTTAAAATTGACCTTGTTATTACAGTTCTTCATAATTATTTCAATTGTACCTTAGATGCTGTCAGGTGTAATAAACCGTTTGCGACCACAAAAGACCAGGATATCGAGAAGGCCGTGAAGGATTGGCTCAAGAATTCTAAAAAGCGTTTTGCTTCTAGAAATAAAAAAGACTTTCAAAGGTGATGACTCTTTTTAGGACAGATAATGAGATCGTTTAAAAGAATGTTTGTTT
Organism: Entomobrya multifasciata; assembly: GCA_034693345.1. NCBI lineage: Eukaryota > Metazoa > Arthropoda > Collembola > Entomobryomorpha > Entomobryidae > Entomobrya > Entomobrya multifasciata. The sequence continues at coordinate 11,310 of JAQFXM010006144.1, read as the reverse complement.
TTAAACTATAATTGTATGTTATCTCTTTGTAGTTACGGGGAGCATGATGGGGGCTCAAATGATTCTGAGAGGGATATTGATGTTAATTCGGACTAGAGCTAAAACAGGAAATGTCGCCGTTGTGAACATAACAATTATCAAAAATTAACTTTTGCGTTGTAATGCTGTAAATAAACGTTAATTATATTTAAAAAAGATGGTTGGGATATTTCATTTAGTTGTGTCGTAATACCATAGATGGCATCACTCATTGACATTGCATTATATATAGTAGTTTTGAAGTGGAAAATATGGTCCCTGTTTTCGTCGTATCCACCAGTTTTCTACGTGTTGTAGGAGCGCATTTACCCTAAGTGACCACTTAAAGGATAACAAAATTCTACGTGTATAACACTTCTTCGTGGTATTTTAGTAACGTTTTAAACTCGTGGAAAACTAGTTGTTTGGTTACTCGGGATAGTTTCACTGGGTTTCCCTGTTATTACATCACCGGTGCCGTTGTTGTTCAGTTTTGATCCTGTAAATCTTTTCTTTAGAGGCTTTGTGCCTGATATTTTCGTGCAAATTTTTGCATCATGTATTTACGGAACATTGTCGCTATTTGGTGTGCTGATTGTTGGACCGTTCCTCTTACTTATGTTGACAGCTATTAACTCGTTTGAAAGAATTACAGGGAACATTCTAAAGCTTACAAACGACCAGGAACTAAATATTTCAACGGTTTCTGGAAAACCTAAAATAAACTGTTGCACAAAATGTTGGCACAAATTTAGGAATGGTTTGTTGAAACGGAGAACTGTTCCAAATAACAGTTTTTTCGTTAAAGAAAATGGTCGCAGGGTAATAGAAAAGGAAGGAACTTATGCAAATTTTAAGGAAATTTGCTTTAAGTTGAAGAGCTTACAAATTCTTTTTAGTTTAACAAACCATATTATTTCGAAACTTGTTCCCACACTAGTTGGTATAGTAATTGCTTTCGGTGTTCTGATAAATGTTGGTTGCATTGTTTTGTACGACAGAGAGGAGTTAAGGTTCGTTTGGCTTGGTTTACTTATGCTTGCTCCTTGTGTCTACTTTCTCGTATGCTTTTTAGCACATCACGCAGCAACACCACTGATTAACACTCAATTGGTAATTTCTATATGGAAAGGAAAATTACTTGACAAAATAGAAAGAAGGCAGTTGAAATCTTTAGTACCTTGTGGACTAAATTTGGGTCCTTACTTTAAAATAAAAAAGACTACGGCACTAGACATTTTGAACACAATCATGGATTACACAACATCTATTTTACTTGCAACTTAATTAATAAAGTTTTGAAGCAACCACGAAAAAAATGCGCTTTTGTCGTTGATATGTCTGAGTAGTTGGTTTCTAAATGAAACTACGTTTAATCGTTCAAGAAGCGTCATTATACTAATCAAATGTTATTCACAATCAGAGTTTCTGATTTTCGATGCAATTTAATTAAGCATCACTATTCCATCTGTTCAGACGGTTTAGTTTAGAAAGCAATTTGAATATGTATTGTAAACTTTGAATTTTATGTCCAAAGGTCAAAGTGTCAGTATTATGTAAATTGTCAGTGTTTTGTTCTTTATTTTTACTTTCTTCGTGAAGGTTCAGTTTAGTTTTCGGTCTTTGTTGTTTGATGTTTTCAATAATTTTTGGATATTTTTGGAGGTGGTATAAAAGCCATCAGAGAAATTTGTAATGTTATCATTTTGTCAACTAGTTTGACACGCAATACCATCTGCAGCTAAAACCTCTTGTCAAAATACCGATAATTTGGTTTGTTTTTGAGAATAAAGTTGAAGTTCTTAAAGTTAAAATTTGTTTTTCGTTGTTTATGAGCTTAGTTATTTTTGCTATTGAAGGTGAGTTCATCATCAAACACGTAATTTTGCATCTTTTGCCTTGGTTTTCGTTCATAAAGCCTACCTCACATGTACATGCGATACGAATGTATGCTTTTGCTTTAAAGCTGTCAGCACACTCTTAAAAGCATTTTCTCAAGAAAATTCAACCGTTTTTCAAAACTGCAATCAGCAGAAACACACTTGTGCTTTCAAAGTTACAGAAGAGTACCAATTTTCGTGTACAACATATGCTGTACCTTTATTATTAATTTATCAATACATGCGTGATGTGAATTTTTTATGGTAAACAAATAAACTAACTTTTGGGGAAGATTTGTAATCATTTACGGATCTTGTGAGTTGATAAAATTATAGCGATGCTGTACCAAAATTTTGCAATAGTATTTTTATGGTATGCCATTTACTTGCTTCATGATGAATTTACAAGTTTTACCAACTATGCCATGTATTCATTTCATGTATGTATGTTAATATAAAAAAGCGATTTGTACTGTGTGAGATAGAAATAAATTGTTCAAGTACAGCAATATAAAATATGAGTACTACTTGATCTTAGTCATTGAACTAACAAGAACATCACATTTTTATCGTTCGAATGTGTTTCATATATTAAAATAGTTAAAGCTTTACCCCAGATTTTCATACACCATCTTCATAAACCTTCTAATAAAATAACATCTATTAAACCATGTTTTTAAACTGCTAAATATATGTTTTACCTTTGATTTTTTTTAAAAAATTTGAAGTAAAAAAATAGTACTCCATATAAAAAATCGATTAAGAGCAAAATTATTTAAATAATTTAAATAAATTTTTCAATTTCGATTTTCTACATTGCAGTTCAACATTTAAACATTTAGTATTTTAACATAGATGGTTTCATACGAAACTCTTTATTCCGCAAATATCATATGCAAAGCTTACAACTTAGTTTAAAATAGTAATCTAGTTTTTGATTTGACTGACATATTTATTTTAAATGTATTTAAATAAATATGAATTTCGATTAAATTTTATGTAAAACTAAAAAATCCCATCGTCGGGTACTATTTTACAAATATCATAATCTATAAAAATTTAGATTTTTTCGATTTTTTTAAAATGAACTTTAAGAATAGACTGCTCCCTTAGTTCTGTCCTTTTAATTGTAACAAAGCAGTTTATTCAAGTTGTAGCAATCCTAATCACATAAACTCTGATTCCTTACAAACAACCTCCTTAGATCCATTTTTGTAGAAATACTAAAATCCTTTTGTTCTTTAAATCATAGAAAGACTAACATAACATATATGACTAACATCCAAACCTTGATTAAATTATATAATTTCAAAAAGCAAACAAAAATTTTCAGCTATTTACTGCGTGTGAAAAATGAACTTTCTATCATTTTCAAGCAAATAAAGTGAATCCACTCAAATTTAAATAAGTGACACCAAATTAAACTTCCATATATCCTGATATCCAATATAGGATGTAAACTTACGAGGAAATACATTTGTAGGAAAAGATTGGCCTGCATGAAAGTTCACTTTTGGGAGTGTTTCTGGAGATTCACTTCTACGAAACCATCTAGCTGGTTTATTTTTTGTTATAAAACTTGAATATTGAACATGATTCAAAATTCTGTTTAAAAATTAACTAGGACATTTTACAATTACATTTAACATGGAACGTATTCTCGTCATGCATTAGAATAGAGGCTTACTGTCTTGCATGTATAGACCCGGTGAGCTAGAAGCCTGTTCCTATTATTGGAGAAACATTACATGAAACGAAGTTTAAAACTGTAGTTCTAGTTTGGCTTGCGCTTGGACAGTATTCAATTGCTTGCAATATATCAACCAAAGGTTTATAAATTATAATATTCATAGTCAAGCGCATTTTGTGCTGTTTCTGGTTTGAGAAATATATAATGTCTTTTCAAGCTGATGAAATGTTGGAACATTTAAAAAATAAAAGAACCAAATGATAGCTTTACCTTTAATAAATTTCAAAGTTTGTTGCAAAAGGATACATAATTAGCTGACAACTTTAGTTTTGAGTGTAAGCTTCGAATTTTAGCAACACACATACAAGTCTTAAAACGTTTTGATATTGATTGGAAAACCAAACTTAAGGTCGTTCACGGTTTGGTAATTATTCACATTATCTATTAATACACAAAAGCAATTATAGTACTAAATTGTGCCTATAAGTCAATCCGGATAAAAAAAATTGGCAAAAAATGAGCTACGGGGAAGGATTCTTGACCGTGCAAGTGCACGTTCAAAAACTAATTTCATTACCTTGGTACTACAGTAAATCAATCGAACGATTGATAGTAAATCCTAAATGGAAACCAAAAAAGTTCTCCTGCTGGAGCGCAATGCCACTGTGGCACTTTTATAAAGCATGCTGTTATCTCTTTTTCTGCTATTATTGTACACGCTCATTGATATACATGTGTTCACCACTGCAAGGAGAAGAAAAAATTACAACTGAAGAAATGGGATGGAATATATTTGTATTGCAGATGGCTTTGATTGTAATTATAGTTGCACACACAGCTGAAAAAGATATTGAAACGGGAAATTCATTACCAGCATTGCTTGACCAAGTCTTACGTTTATGTGATATCAAGTATGTTGGTTTACCAAATATTCAGAGACTTCCAAATTTACAGGAATTGTACCCCTACGTACATATGGTGGTTTTGCTTGGTTTCCCTGTTGTTACATCACCAGTGCCGTTTTTGTTCAATTTTGATCCAATAAATCGTTTCTTTCAAGGCTTTGTGCCCGATATTTTCGTACAAATATGTGCATCATGCATTTATGGAACTTTATCTCTAATTGGTGTTCTAATTATTGGACTGTTCCTCTTACTAATGTTGACAGCTGTTACCTCGTTTGAAAGACATAGTCGAAATATTCTGACGTTAACAAATGATCAGGTACTAAATATTTCAAAACTTGCCAGGAAACAAAGAATAAGTTGGTACACTGAACGCTGGAACAAATTTTGTAATGGTGTGTTGAAACGGAGAATAGTTCCAAGCAATAGCTTGTTCGTTAAAGTAACTGGTCGAATGATTATCAAAAAGGAAGAAACTCGTAAAAATTTTAAGATCATTTTCTCAAAGATGAAAAGTTTACAAATCCTTTTTAGCTTAACAAATCACATATTATCAGAACTTGGTCCGACAATAGTTGGTATAGCGATTGCTTTCGGTGTTCTGATAAATGTTGGTTGCATTGTTTTGTACGACAGGGAGGAATTAAGATTCGTTTGGCTTGGTTTACTTATGCTTGCTCCTTGTGTCTACTTTCTCGTATGCTTTTTAGCACATCACGCTGCAATACCACTGATAAACACTCAATTGGTAATTTCCATATGGAAAGGAAAATTATTTGACAAATTAGAAAGAAGACAGTTGAAATCTTTGGTACCTTGTGGATTTAATTTGGGTCCTTACTTCAAAATAAAAAAGACTACGGCACTAGACATTTTGAACACAATTATGGATTACACAACCTCTGTTTTACTTGCAACTTAACAAGTAAAGTTTTGATGGAACCACGAAAAACCTTCAGCTTTTGCTAATATTTGCTTATTGAATTTTTTTTATAAAGCTTTATTATACTTATCTAATGTTAATCACAATCAGAGTTTCTGATTTTCTATGGAATTTAACTAAACATTTAATATGTTAGTATAAGTCACTCACTAAATTCTTACGAAACAAAGTATTTGGTCGGTTTTTATATTGACAAACTCACTTATTGGTCGTTTTAGTAGAAAACGATTGTAAGAGATGTTTTTGTGCTAATGCGTTCGATTTCGAAAATGAATGTGAAACGTGCACAAGAGAAAATATTGGGCTATTAAATATAAATTAGTAAATAAGTTGTTCAATCAATTAATCAGATTTTTTTGTAAACTTTTGTGGAGATGGTAAATTATAAATGATTAAAACTAAATAACTAATAAGGAAAGAATATAACTCCATCTCATTTTTTGAATGAAAGTATTTGGTTTAATTACTAGCACACGCTAGAATCCTTTCGAGGACAGAATCATAGCATACAATGTCAATGAAGGCTTGCCATGATGATAAAAAGTTCATATCATAACCAACGTGCTGCTAACTGTAGTAACAAATGCGCTTAGAGCTGAAATTTATTTCAAATTTCATCTTCTCTGGTTTACTGCGTTACCCTATTAGTTTGGAGTATTTAATTGAAGCAATTCAATTGTAAGTAAATTGCGATCAGCACAATCAGTGTACAGTTATGATGGTCCTAGATGTACCTGACGCTATGCGAATAACATCTCTAACATTCTCTCGTAAGATTGGTGATCCCATTAATGCTATACGGCCAGAATTTGAATTTCATAACTGTTGGAAGCCGCACCATTTTCTGTGTGTGCTGCAAAATTGACAACGTCCTGATAAACTACTGTGACAGTTTTGGTAATAATGATATGGTACTAAAAATTAAGATAGACTAACATTTTGTCGTCTTTGGCCAATATTGATGTCTTACATTAGTAGTTGTTAGTTACCAATTTTATCCTTCACTTCATTGAATATCGTAGTTTAAGACTTGAAATCAGAATGAAGGCACAAATTAAAAAGCTAAATTTGAATCTGACCGTTTCCTACCTCGCAGTCTACCCCAATTAAAAATATTTATAGTCAGCGTCATGTGGAAATTTGATCAAAGGGCTAAAGGTAGACGCTGAACTAGAATTTCAGGTCAAGTTTTTTGCCTGGAGTTGGAAAAACAGTTGGTGTAAGAGAAATAATATAGTTTACCGGGAAGAACATTAATAGTATAATTTGGGACCGGTCCAATGGAGAATGTAAACTTCCTAACAAAGCCTTATCACCATCAATGTGTAGTAGAATAAAGCCTGATGAGGTCAAGGCAATGCCGAAACGCATTAAAAACTCACAAGTATTTAACAAATTTGATTTTAAAGATCACTATTATATACACTAGATTTTATATAGTGTACTACGTACACTAACGGGCAACTAAAGCGTGCTTGCCCATTTGCTAGTATGGACATATTTGAAACATATGCAATGCAATATAAAAGTTGAAAAAACGTCGTAAAAATCAGAGCAATTTATTTATTCCAATTTGAAAAAAATATTAATATATAACATTACAATATAATTGCCAAAAAAAATCCTAATTTTCCTCTTTCCTCTTCCCCCTCCTCTCCCTTTCCAACTTTAATTTATGAGTATGCCTCAAATGAAACTTTAAATGATCCCTCGTCGGAAATCCCTTCCCACAAACCTCACACTTTTCCGGTCTCCTCTCCTTATTCTCATGAGTCCTCTCACACTGCTCAAATTTAATCCTCTGAAAAAAGTTCTTGCCACAATATTTACAATTCCAAGGCCCCGGCTTACTCCCATCCTCTCCATGAAACTTAATCCTATGCTTTTCCAAACCCTCCCTTGTCGACAAAACCATTCTACATCCGGTCACCTCACACTGAAATCTATCCTTCCTCGCCACCCTTTCCTTTGGCTGGTAACCCTCCGCCTTAAACCCATGCTTCTCCCACAAGTGCCTATTCAAATTACTTTTCCACCTCCACCCCATCTCACACAAGTGACATTCCCATTTCCCCTTCACCTTTTCATGTACATCTTCTCTGTGAATTTTTAGAATATTTTCACTTTTAAATAATTTTCCACACAAATCGCAAATAATTCCAGACGAACCTCCACTTGTCGTTTTCTCTCTTGGGTTATCCTTATGCTTGACATTCCTATGATTATAAAGGTTATCCTTACATGGGAATCCAACCCCACAAATTTCACAAATAAACCTCTCATCCAAGTGCATCTTTTGTGTATGCCTTGTAAAATAGTTTCTTTTATAAAAGGTCATCTCACAATCTTCACATTTCCATCTTGGTGTACCCCGGTGCTCATCCAAGTGATCTTTGTAATTTTGGCGATTGGCAAAGGTCCTCCCACAAACTGGAGCCCCAGCTTCACCTACAACCTCTGACCCTGACCAATTGCAAATGTGCAAAGGAATTTTCAAGTGGTCAACTTTCAGATGTTTTATTAAGCTGTACTTGTCTCCAAATATTCTGGGGCAATGGAAGGTGGGGGGATCATCATCTTGATTGGTCCATGGACATGGGAACTTGGCTTGAGAATTTCTTTTGCAAGTTAAGTGAGGATATTGAAGTTCAAATGGGGAAATCCGGAAGTGTTGGGCTGCTTTACGAAGTACTTCTGGAGGAGGAGGTGGTCCATTAGAAGATGGATTCACTTGAAGATATTTAAGTTTTAAGGCATTGAAATCTATGGAATTATTTGGATGATTTTTGGACAAATGGGATTTTAGACAGCGAAAAGTTTTTAATTTGAAGTGGCACAGGGGACATGGCCAAGGATTGGTCAGCGGATTGGCTATTGCTTTTTGACGACGAGGTTGTTTCCCAGGTTTGCGTACTTTCTTAGGTTTTGAAATTTCTGAAAAAAATTAATAGTCGAAATGAATTTTCATAACCAAAATTTATGCACAAATTTATTTACTTTTTAAGACAAGCATTTAATGTACTTTGACGTTTTGGCTGATTGATATATTCCTCGTCTTCACTGTCATCATCCTCTTCATAATCCTCCTCAGTCTCCTCCAACTTATCATCCAGATCATCCTCCTTTCGTTCTGAATCGTTCTTTCACTCAGGAAAAATTAGTAGAATTTGTTGAGGTTCACTGGTCTCATTTTTCACAATCACCTTGTCTTCTTCATCAGTACCAATCACGCCCCCACCACCACCATCACTGCAATTGACAATGTCATGAGGTCCCGCTTCTAGGCGAATTCCTCCCGGGGTGAATTGCTCCCCGGGGTCAAATTTCTCCCCAGGTGAATTTCTCCCCGAGTGCATTTCTCCCCATGTGAATTTCTCCCCGACCGTATTCCTCCCTAGGTGAATTCCTCCCCTAAATTACTACGTTTAAACTCAAAATTTTAACCCAACACTTTCTTTGAAATAAAAAGAACCAACTAAACATAATCCAGTAATTTCTTCGAAACATAACCAAGCCTAGCTTATCATAACCCAACACTTTCTTTGAAACCTAGCCGAACCTAACTAAACATAAACCAACACTTTGTTTGAAACCTGGGCAAACCCAGCCATACTAAATAAGCCCCAACACTTTATTGAAACCTAGTCAAACCTAACCTTACTAAATATAACCCAACATTTTCTTTGAAACCTAGTCAAACCTAACCTTACTAAATATAACCCAACATTTTCTTTGACACCTAGCCAAACCTAACCTTACTAGGTATAACCCAACACTTTCTTTTAAACCTAGCCAAACCTAACCTTACTAGATATAACCCAACACTTTCTTTTAAACCTAGCCAAACCTAACCTTACTAATTATAACCCAACACTTTCTTTTAAACCTAATGTAATTGAACATTACCCAACATTCTCATTATTTAAAATAAGGCCGAAAATATATAATTTTCAACTGGGGAGGAATTCACCTAGGGAGGAATACGGTCGGGGAGAAATTCACATGGGGAGAAATTTGACCCTGGGGAGCAATTCACCCCGGGAGGAATTCGCCTGTAACGGTAAGGACGTTACTAACACTAGGTAATGTTGAGCGGACATGCATTATTTGCCAAAATATTACCAGAGAATTTACGATCCCAACGAAAACTTTTCGAGGTAAACAGGATTTTACGGTATATTGAAATCCAATGGATGTTTTGATCGGATGAAGAAAGTAAGGGGAGGATAAGCTGTAATACGTAAATAATAAATACAGTTTCAGCAAGTTTTCGAGATATTCCTTGCTGTGATATTGTAAGGGCTTGGGTTTGGAATAAATAGTAAGTTTGTACATATTATGCACTTTTTGTAAAATAAAGGTGTTACTTAAGCGATTTAGACATCTCAAACACAGTAAGTGTCCAAGAATGAAATCATTTCTATTGGGCTTTATTGACTCGAAACAGAATTGTTACAAAATGAAATAAATATTCGACTTTTCAAGTTTTTGAATCAGCTAAATTTACTAACAGTGTAACATTAATAGCAATTTTAATCAGCTTTATTGTAACAACGTGAAAATGTCTGCTCGAATTGGTGTAGCTTTAAAAAATAAATGCGTTGCGTATATCTGTTAAAAATAAAACTCAATTCTAATTTTTAAAATGATTACTCTTATTTCGTTGTCAAGGTTTTGTTTGTCCTCATTTTATATTCCTGCGTGACTTATTAAAACCACGCCTCGAATTTGAGTTAATATTAATAAAAGGATAACTTTTTTATGTTATCGAATAACACTATTTCGGAGTCACTATCTACGTCAGCAACTTACTAGTGTGGCAGGAATATGAGAAAATAAGTTATCCAGTCAACCAATACTATAGACAAATGTAAAGATTGGGATTTTTTGTAAAAGATGTTAACGTTAGAGTTGTGCTCAGAAAACTACATAGACTATTTAGCAGTTAGTATGTGATTGGAAGTGTACTAGGAATTTAATTTATATTAATGTATGCTAAGCCTTTTAATACGCACGTCTAATTCCTTAAATTGAATTTTGCTACAATAAAAATGGAATTCATCTAATTAAATCAATGAACTTTGTTCATTGTTGAATAGTAAAAATGATTTTCCAAAAACGTCATGAAGTCATTTTCTATAATTTGGCTGTAATAAAAAAGATATATATTCTATAATTCTGGTGCTTGGTTTTTAACTTGACCTCTAGAACTCTGCTTTAATATTGTTCCCAAAAGTTGATACTTTTTACTTTAGGATGCGTTTTGCGTAAAATAGTATTACTGAGAACCTGTATGGAACACTATAGCGACAATAGAACGGGTTTGCTAATTAAATTTGAAAATAGTTGCTCAAGCTTACTTTTACACAAGTTTGCTGGTGTATCCACTGATCCCGGCAGACTTATACGTTACAGCAACTGCCCATGCTGCAAGCAGATTAGAAAGTACGTAACTCCACAGCCAACCACTCGGAAATGCAAGATAAATAGTTTCATTTAAAGCATTGTTTAATCTTTTGGCAAAGGTTTATATTTGTAGCCACGCCTTATTGTTTGCATATTTGTTTAATTAGATGAATTAAAGTAGTTTATTTTAAATTTTCCTATTTTTTATCAGCATTTTTCTGTTCCAAAATAGGTTTTCATCTTTATTGCTAATGCTTACTCATGTTGCAGGCATATAAGAAAGTAAGTTACTGTGCATCCAAACAACTAGTAATGCATAAACATTAAAATATGATTGAAAGTTTTCTTTCGTCAAAGTTTTTGAAATACTGAACGATTTCATTTAAACAACTTACGCTAATGAGCAGCCCATATGTAATTGGAAATATGCCAGCGACTTTAATTCCAACTTGTTCATGTGTGCTTAGC
>JAQFXM010006143.1:0-13690 GCA_034693345.1 Entomobrya multifasciata | reverse complement strand
ACGGACGGCCGGATGGACGGACGGGATACAGTCAACCACACCAAAACCAATAGATACTCTCATCGAGTATCTAATAAACTGAAAAGGAGAAAAGTCAACACATATCAACATCACTAATTTACGCTGGATTTGACCTAAAGTATCATGATTCATGATAATGCTAGTATGTAGGTGTTTTCAAGGGAGATAAATACATAGGTAAACATACCCCGTACAAAAAGCGTTATGAAAGTAATCTTATTTCCTGCTTCTTAATTCAATTTCTTCATACTTTCTAATATTGCTAATTTGCTGCTCTTTCAAGTTTTAGGAATAATGACTAAGTCTGCATTGCTCCAGTTTGTGAGATCATGCGTAACGAAAAATACTACGTTACAAGTAAATAGCGCTGAATATGGGAATTTTTCTGTGAAGACTAACGTATGTACAAAACTGAACTGACTGAGAAATGAAGTTAAAAAGGGCAATAAGCTAATTAAAAAAGATTAGTCTTCTTATTGGGCTTACATAAGAAAAAGATTATGCCTTTTTGCTACTTTGTCCTCTTGTAACAGCAGCCTTGTCAGTAAGGTTGCAAGGGTAAGTAGTTTGTGTATATGTGTAACAATTTGTGCTTTCAAGAAAATAAAAAGCCGAGAGACAAAGGATAAATCCCATACTCCTCAAATATGACTTCTCTTTGTTCTGACACGGTATACGCTTGCATGATGTTATATTTTATAATTACTGGAAGTGAGTAAAAGGCGAGTATGGAAAATATATTTTTATAAGCGCTGGCCTTCCTTCTTAAATTCAAGACGAGTGTACTTAATCCTTTTGTCAGATAATTATTATAAAATAAAAAAGACATACATAGATTGTGTCTATATGATAGATAATACACTCATACACTTTCTTACACGTGCTAAATATTTCGGTAAATATGAGCTAAATACCTATTGCTACACGCTTTCTCTGAATGTTACTGTAACAAAGAAATGGAAAAACTTCATGAGGAAGCAGTAGAACTACAATGAGGGCAGTGTCGAAGTGACATAATTAAAAATATTTAACTAAATGATCCTTAGTTAAACTTACTTAATTATTCTTGCAAATGCAAGAGTGAAATCCAAATATAAATGTTGAAAGGAAAAAAGAGCATTTTATTTTTGTTAGGATTTTTGTACTGATTTATTGTACCCAGAGAAATAAATCAATGAATCCCTTTTACTTCCTTTTGTTTTCGTTATCCAGCCATTCAACAAAATCCAAATGTGTTTGTCTTCAGAACTGTGAACTCAATAACAAACACTGAAAACTGGAATAACTATATCACATATCATCACAAATAGTAATCAACCGAAAACACTGAAATGTCTGGGGTTTCTCTCACACTCTCTCAAGCTGAATGTCTGACTCTTTGACTACTGCGAGTTTCTGTCACAGAAACCAAGCTAATGAAATGGTTCAACCGAGATTTCCACAAGTAACATTTCGGCACAAGAACATAGCATAGCTTTATAATATTTGAATGGATATGCACAAAGATAAATGGTGAGAACAAGAACACGTACAAAAACAACCAATGTGTTTATTTTATATTCGTGGTACAATAAGATATGATAGCGGGACGAGGAAAATGCCTGGAATAGCACTTTTGTAAAAGGGATCGGATCCTTGTTGATCGTTTCGGTGTATGCAAAACAACAGTAAAATGTGACAGCTCTATTGTAGCCGTGGTTATTCAACAGTCTCATGTTCTAGAACGAAAGCTTTTCCTCATTTTTGTATCTTAACTGTTTTGGTATTTATGGGCCATGCGAATGGGATTCCTTTCGGAGAGAAACCTGCAACAAGACTGGGTAGCAAGGCAGTGTGGCTGAAGCTGTAAGTAAAAGTCGGCAGCATAGCACACTGCTTGAATGGATGATAAAGAGATGGACAAAGAGCAAGAGTGAAACAGAAGAGATGTTAGAGATGCTATGATGCTGTGTGTGTACAGTGTAATGATATTTTCGCCTTTATTTCTTCGGCTCTTTTTGTGTTCTTCTTAGCCCTGAGCTATTTCTCCGGTTTCCACTCAAAACTCAGCAACTTGAAGGTTTTCTCTTCCCGAGCGGCTGCAACTAGAGAGTACGTTGGTTTCACAGCTTTTTTAAATAACAACCTATATTGCTTCCAATGGGTAACACCGTTACACTAGTACTACACCAAAGCAGCCAAGGAGGAAGGAAGGAAAAGGTTACGCAAATTCTTTACACCAACACCATCTAAAAACATGAACTAGTCAACTAACATGGAATTTCAGCTTTATCAAAAAGTAAATTTGTTGCGCGTTTATTTTTCTTAGTTTCATTCACATAAAAATATTTTTTCACACGAGCAAATCTATTTTTCATTTGCCCACGCCAGTTATTGTATATAAATAAATGTCGACATGTTTGCTGTACTCATTTCATCGTTTTTCTCTTTTACTCTTCTTTAGATTAAATAAAAACTTCGGTTGGAATACACAGATATAGTGAGATACATTTCTTATTCCGATTTTGTAAAGATAATAAAGTTTATACAAAATTGTGTATCTATATGGGTGACATTTGTTTTACAAGAAAATATTGCTATCTAAGATCATATCACTCTTTCGTGCTGTAATCAGTAATCTCAAAAGCTTTTCTGGACACAGCCTTTGAGAAGCGAATAATTTAGTAGGATCAGATCTGGAACACGTGTACCAGCGTGCACTCTTGAAGAATTCTTACTTTTGTTTTCGTGTACGCGTGAATTACGAAAAGAAAGTGACACTGAGAGAAGGCACAATGGATTGTGATGAGTTCGCCGTATAATTTAATGTACGAGCTCTTTAGCTCCCCTCATTTAATAAATAAATATTTCATCTGTTTTCTGAGAAGACCACCACCACGTAAAATGGTACGCACGAAAAAAGGTTGCTTGTCCTTGTATAATTTTATGAAGATGTCCCCTCTCACGTGCGAATAATATTGAATAGAAAACATACTTACATACCTAATATATATTTGATCTTTACATGTTCAAACTACATATATGTACATGGATTTGTTCCAAAATACATGTTTCCAATATCCCAATTCCCGAGAAAAGCAAAAACAACGTCTTTCTGGAATCGTAAAGGATGTGGACTCAAAGAGAGCCCGCGGACTCAAAATTGGAAGTTTGTCTGATTGCTGTTGTTAGCTAAAAAGGATATGTGATTTTCCTGATCTTCATTCAGACATATTCTCGGTTACATCAGAAAGAGCTTTCACTTGACTGAGCACACGTTGGCAATTTTAATGGATCTGTCCCGTTTGTTCTTCTTCCTCAGATTTTTTTTCATTCGATTCATTTTGTCGACGACTACCCCGAAAGTTTGGAATGCATTCATATAAGTTGTATGTGTGTATTTGATGTTCAGCAAATATGTATACATAATATGATTGAAAAAATCAATGATTTTTTTATAACCGTCGGCAGAAAAGAGAGAGATGCATTGTCTGCATGAACATTAAAACTAAAACATTTTTTTAGATTCAATTTAACGAATGTAAACATTTCCTTGTCCAATCTAAAGTCCACCGCGATGCGGCAAAGACTAAAATAGTTTATCTAAAACATTGTCAATGCGGTTTTCTGTTTTAGAGTTTTCTCTGTACATCATGTAGGCGGTCTCGTTAGTTTCCCTTTGCCAAAACCACTCACTGATGATGATGATGATGATGATGACTGGACTAAAAATTCCATCCATGTCATTCGTACTTATTACATGTCAAGTAAAAAAAGATGCCGTATCGTGTCAGTCAAGTTAAGTCAGCATCGTTCGCCATAAGCCATGGTACTTATATCTTTATAGCAAAACGACATCTTGACCTTATAACTAACTGAATGACTGCAGAAAATTTTATTTTGTCATATCTCCGTTCTACATCTCTCTCGGAAAAATAAAATCAACGTATGTACCGAAATGTATGTTCGTGTATTTTGCTGCTTCATTGGGAGTATATGAGAAATGGAAACGGAAAAAGTTGAACTAGTCAAGTGCTTCGTTTTACTCCATTTCCAGAAAACATCTCTTTTTCCAGTATCACTAACTCTTTATGCGTCGCATTTATACAAGATGTGTTTATATTTACGAAAAAAGGCATGATCAGAGGATTTGCCTGCTAGCAACGCAACATCCTTTTTATCACCGAAACTTAAACATCTTTCTTCCTTTATTCGTCTACGCAATTGACTTCTTGGAGTGTGAAATCAAATATATCTACCACTGCGTCCTTTTCACAAATTCACAGTTAAGCTAGAAGCTGTTGAGTTGAGTAAGCACGTCCGTCTGGTTTGAAAATTCTTTCGAAAAGGCTTTTATGAACATTGACAACAAAAACGATGCTGGTTGGTTGCTTTTTTGGCATGCATATTGCGTACATCAAAAACAACAAGACAAAAGTCCCAGCATAACAGTATAATTCCATAATTTCTATAGTCAAAGTCCCAGGTTAATGCAGACATGTCTTGTGTCTTTTCTAACGTCTTTGAAAGGAAGAGGCAAAAGGGTGCTAACAACAAACACCTCGCGTTATAAAACAAAACTAACAAAGACAGTTATTTTAAGGACAAATAAGAAAGAACACCTTTAAATTTCACTGCACGTTTATGTTTTGAAGAATTTGGAGGAAAACGAATACTCAATCATCTTATTTGTAGTCGTGTATATAAAGGGGATAAGCCATGTCATCAAATAAATTATTTGGGTAGAAATCCAAAAGCGTGATGATGTCTCATCATTGTCAGGTCGTTTAATTAATTAATAATGAGATTGTGCTTCGAGCACTTTCGAACATTTCTTTAATTTAATATTCATTTGGTATGAATTACCGTCAAATTTGAATAAAGCAGGCACGTTCTACATCAATTCATCAAAGTTTCTAAATTATAAAGAAACTGAAAGAAAAGGAAAATGAAGCCACAGAAAAGTTCTGCTACTTTTGTAGGAGCACATGACAGCTTTCAACTATTTATACAAGCAAGAAAAACATTTAAAGTTTAAAGTAATAAGGGCTTTCATCAACAACTCTGCGTTTCAAAAAAAGCCAAGGAATTAGGAATTTACAAGCGATAACATATTCAAAGATAGTAATGGAAAGGCATAAAGGGAAAAGAAAAGTTTTTTACATTCCAATGGCCGATTTTCACCAAAATGGCAAAACTTACCTATTCCAAGCACACATCCCTTATGGTTCTCAAGGTAATCGTTTATGGCAAAACTCATCAAATCTATGTACGTATGCATATCAGGCAAAAAGTTGTTTAAAATTGTCAACGCTCATCTATCAAAAGATAAGTGGAACAAAGTACGTTATGCAGGACGGTTTATCTAAAATGATGAAATGTCCTCTCATATTTTCCCTGCCAGTTTGTTACGTGTATGTATCTGCGGTATAAGCTTTCTAAGAAGTTTCCCTTCGTTTGTATGCCATGCATGTTAGCTTTTTTGGTCAAAATTTACTCTTCATTCAGTAAGATCATGAAAAAGTATGTTTTACCTACTGTAATCCAGGAACGCACAGAGAATTATGATTATATGGTAGCTTTTCTTCAAAATATATCATTTATAGGTACATATGTAGTATATGCAATGCACATGAATAATTTTCTGCCTAATATAAAATTTACTTCCTTTTCAATTTTATGTTATTTGAGAGCAAGGTATGGTATAGGATTACACTTACGACGTTTTGAGCTAAATTCATACTTTTTTAAAGATGAGTTCTGTTTATGTTTGTGTGTTCATGATACTTAAAAAAGAAATAAGTGATATGAAAAGAAGAAGAAAATGCCTTGTTATCCAAGAAATATGATAGGAAACGTAGAAAACGCAAAACAGGAACATGAGATGCTTAACCGAAATAAAATATTGCATATTATGTTCATAGTTTGATGGCTTGATTTATAACCGAATACATTTCAACAACTTGGCAACCTAAAGCAAAAAGTATCCGGTACACATTCATATTAAACCCATTTTGTTCGGTAATGAGTCAAAAATATATCACGTTTACTGTTTAGAAGATCACAATACTTTTTAATATGAATGGCAGCTGCCATGACGAGACAGACACATCTATTTGTAGCAGTTACATATTTACATAATAAAATGTAACTACATACAGCCTTATTCATCCTTTTTCTTTTCATCCACTCATTATAAAAAAAGTTAAATGAATGTGACATTAAAGAATACGACATTTAATAGAAAACATGTCTCTAAAATAAACAGTCATTTTAGCGTGTCTTCAAAGGAAAGCATGGAACATTTCTGTAACTGTATGAATTAACGAGCTAGTTCTCGAACGATGCCTGGTCTAAACTAACTGACCTTTACATAATATGCAAAACAGAGACAAAGGTAGAATGAGAAAGTCAAACTGGGAATACTTTAGTACTGTAGTACCAGTACCCTAAAGAAAAGAAAATAATAAAAACGAACGGACGCTTGCTTACTTATTGTGACTCATCAAGAAAGAGATAAAAAGAGGAAAGCATAATATTTAATGGTGAAAATGGAAGTTCTTTCATGAAAAGCATCCTACTCACCCCGAATAACGAATGTTATAAAAAAGGATCAAAGAAAGGCACGATAGAAATTTGTATGCATGTATAAAAAATGTAATATAGAGTATGCATCATACTTATATTAAGTGTTACGGAGGAAATTTGGTGACGATACCCTGAGCTGGGATTCACTACTGGTAAAAGCTCCCATACTACTGACTGGTTTAACCTTTTAAGTAGCATTCTCATTTGATATTTTATCATATTATGATAATCTAGCTGTAAGCCAAAATGAAATCGCGTAAGAGAGCAAAAATTCAAAAAACCCTTTTTTGATAAATTAATATAACAAGAAGAGAGATAAGTAAAAGCTTCAATCCTTTTTATACGTTATCAGTATCTTCGAGCTTAAGACTTGTCCAGTTTGAACTTGCCCGTTGATAGAAATTTCTACAGAAGCTTAACCCATACTACTATTATTATCCCAAAGAAAAAATGCAATGTAAATAGATGTATAGATATGCCAGAAAATTTATTAAAAGTAAAAAGTTAACTTGATGTAAAGTAATATGGTAAACTTGGTACTTGTTTGGTAACGTAAACGAATAAAGTGGGAAGTAGAGAGTTCATCTTGTAACTTTAAAGATGGTTATCTTTATGTTTCAGTTAGTTACAACAACAACAATGGTCAGGCAGACAATGATTTCTAAAGACTTTTTACAAAGTATAAGGGCCACATGCCAAAACACTATTCAGTAAATATGTAGAATCCGAATAAATGCAACAAAAACCTGAGTTTATAAAAATGAGAATGTGAAACCTTGTTTGTTCCCCGAACTACAGACAATACATTTTTAAGTGAAGCAAGTTTTTCGTACTTTCTTTTGAAGTTTTCTCTTTCTTTTATAAATGGAAATGAGTTGTAAAAAGAAATGCCTAATAGGTAGAGAGGATAAAGAAATGATAGGAAACGCCTTCCAGCTATTTAAATTAGATTACTGGAAATAGTCACTTGACTGTTCTTGTACTCGAAAAACTTACATTAATTCCAACCAATATTAAATGGGGCTGCAGTTATTGGCTGATTTGTGGGATGAACGAGATCGAAATGAAAAGAAGTAGAATTTTACAAGAGGATAAGTATTCTATAAAGAGAGGTACCACAAGGGTGTGTTTACTTTTCCTCATTTAAGAAAGATGAAAAAGATGTAGTAGAAAAAAGGTACTCTAACTCAAGTTGAATTTTCATTCAGGCAATGTAAAAAGTAAGTAGGTGACGTGACGTTTTTTTGAATTCAAGTGGGGAAGTAAAAAGAAGGATGAAGTGTTTTCTGATTGTATGAGTCATACAAAGTTAGCAATGAATCGTCCTTATAAATATATGTGTAAGTAATCAAGTGAGTACAGTGTTTTCGCTGGTAGCACGTGTGTGAAATGGTTCTTCGCGTTTAAACTAAAAATACGTTTTTCGAATTTTTAAGACAATTTGTATCAATGATTTTTCGAAAAACTATTTATTTTATCATTTGAAGTGTACATTTAAAAACTTCTAACGAATCTTTTGTCCAGATGGAGTCAGAAAGAAATACTACACAAAAAACCTTAAATAAGATACAAGTTTTAATATGGGTTTATTGCAAAACATTTAACAGCTTTCGCCTCGAATTAAAAGCTAGACTTACTGAAAGATTTAAAGGAACAAAATGGTCAAAACTTATAATAAGAATATTTTAAGCATATTATGAGGATATACCATTCTATAGTATTCAAAAAAAATTATATTACAAAGAGAGCAATCTGTGTATCTAAAATCTTTTACCGTTTCAAGAAATACATCAGATTACACCTTTAGATTTGTATTAGCGCATCTAAATTGTATATATTTTGTAATCCTTTAAGCTATCTTTTATTGTAGCTACAGGCCAAACGACAATGAAATGAAAATACAGAGGCTCGCTTAGGACGCTCGCTTATAACAAGCGTGCTTGTTAAACATAATGACGAGATTCAGAACTGGTATAGATGCTATGTGCTAGTTTCTTTAAAAAATATACACATGCAACAAAATATAATCATGTATTCGGTTGCTTCCTTTATATTCTTCGCTAATTATTGAAGATAGTCTACTTCTAAAAATCGTTTTGATTTAATACCAAGCATACAATCGCCATTACTATTGTCAATCAACTTAGGAGAATGTTCGCTACTGAACATTCAGTATATAGGTCACAGGTGGGGCAATAAGACAAAATTATGACCAAAGCTATTATCTTGTGATGATTTGATTGGAAATAAAAACAGCAGCCATTCGTTACATTTCGACACTTAACTTGGGTCACAGTCACACAAAAAAAAAACATTTAAACTCAAGAGAAAAAAATCCAAATTACAAAAAAATAGTTTATTTTGCCATGCCAAGCCAGAGTGAAGATGGTTTCTTGCATAGTTAATATAACTACCGTTCTGTCTGCATTCTGCATCCTTTTTTTTATCGAACCACTGCGAACTGCAATGCGATCCTTTCATCTTTTCTTGTCAAAACTGTCTGTGTGAACTCCATAGTGGTGTGTTGTTTAAATGCAAATGTTGTTTGTTTTTATACAACACGTAACGAGAATTTTTCAAAAAAAGAGAGATTGAGAGTGAGTTGGAATGGATCTGACTTAACTTTTGTATTATATTAAAGTTAAAAGAAAAGAACATTTTTTAATATTTTTTTTTCTTTTTTGTGTGAATATGTGATGATACATATGCATGAAAAAGTACAAAGACAATATATAATGCTGGTATGGTGTTGAAAAGAAAAGGCTGGCATGGCTTGGTTTTCGTAGATAAAAAAAGAGTTTGTTTGCGAAAGTTGTAAAATCCTCTGGGAATGTGAAATGCTTGTCTGGTGTCACAACAAAAATGCTTGGTTTCAAAATAATTTCTTTATTCTGCATTTCTTTGACTGCTGTTCATGCAGCCACCTTATTTCTTGGATGTGTTCACCAAAATAGTACAAACGCTTCTCTCTTTTTTATAAAAAAACTCATTTCCAAAAAAATATGCCGTATACGCATTCTCATGCATATTTATCAGCATATGGCTCAAGCAAAAAAAAACTTCAATCGAATTCAAGTCAAGACTGCCTGTTGTTACTGTAGTTTGTCATCTTACTCAACGTATCACTTTTCTCTTTGATGTGACAGTAAAGAAACTCGTCATGGTGTAGAGAGACATTAACGTTAACCCTATCAAGAAGTGGAAGTCCCTTTGCATAACTTATTGATTTGGACGGACGCTCAAGGGATGTATGTATAATCTTTGAGTAAACAAAAAAACATAATTTAGAGATGTACAATATCTCACAGTTAGAGCCAGCACAGCATTGTAATTACCAGATATACAAGTGTATTTTTATTCATGTAAACTAGAAGTATTCAAAATTAAACGAAGGATTTAAAAGTTTTCTTGTACAATGCTGATTAGTAAACCATGCTAAAATTAAGCATTCAATATAAAACATACTTACTAAATAGTCCTCATGTTCAGATACCACAACACCACCATTTCACCACTACCGAGATTTTCTAAAGCTTGTCTTTACTCTTGAAGTAAAAGTTTCAACTGTTGAAACAATGAGCCAAAATAGTTGCTTGATTTCCTTCCACATCCAATTACATTATAATTTACGAAAGTTTAATGTCAGTAGTTGTGCAAATGTTAATACTTTTATTTTTTTGTTTTAAAAAGTTTCTCTCTAAACTTTCTCATTGAGTCTCTCTATTGATATTGGACTCACTCTTAGAAAGAGAATTGTTTAGATAATGCATGTATAAATACATATTCATGAAGGATTATACATAAAAAATAGTTCTATTGTCTTTACCAACTTGTGTATTTGCCTAACATTCTAAATTATTATGTGGTTTTTGGTTCTTCTCCAATTTTTCTTTCTTTAATTATGGAATTTAGTTGTTCTTTCTTTACAATATGAATGTTGAGTCGAGTGTGAGGCTAGATTTTGTTTGATAGAGAGTAAATTATAAGCTGTAAGAAAGGTTCGCAGTTTTGATGGAATTACAGTCTAATAGCCTTTTATATTGAAGATG
This sequence comes from Entomobrya multifasciata, assembly GCA_034693345.1. Lineage (NCBI taxonomy): Eukaryota > Metazoa > Arthropoda > Collembola > Entomobryomorpha > Entomobryidae > Entomobrya > Entomobrya multifasciata. Next base: position 3,053 of record JAQFXM010006143.1, on the reverse strand, counting down.
CTTCTCATATTTGTTTGCTTGCAATTTACTGTGATTTCAGAGTATCCAGTAACAGTTAAGTTAAATAAAAACCATTTCTCTGTGAACATTAGAAAGGTGAGACATTTCCTAAATTAATGTTGAACCAAAAATTATGTGTCTGGTGGTAATATTTTCTCGGGCAAGCACCAAGTACCCATCTGTCAAGCCGTTTTATTTCTTACCATTACTTGGAAAATTCGTTACCTTCCTATATTCTAGTCTACCAACAGTATAAAAATCTTTATACACCAAGCAATAAACTTTGAAATCTGTGTTAGGATGAAAGCTTCCAGGATCTCGAGAACAATACATAAATTATTCGTACACACGCTTTCGTAAGTACGTTTGAAAGGCTTAGATAAAATTTTGGTATTACTAACCTACTCTTGTCGAACTTTTTTTTTCGATCAATACAACTCGTCCATGTACAAACTTAAATCATATACTTTCTTCCTCGAAAATAAGTAAGATAAAAAGGAAATGTGGTGCAGCAGCAGGCGAAAAAAAATGAAGCGATATTTTATGGGCATCACAAATGGAGTACGTGTGGGACTTTAACAAAAAGGGTATATCGTGATTGATCATTTATATTATCCTATTATCTAATGTTTCTAGAAATAGGAGCGTAGTTCCTGATAAAAAAGAATGCATGGAAGGTTGTCCTCGAGAAGAAAAATACTGCCTTGCCACAACCACGTTCATCCAAGATATTCACCTGAGACAGATATTTAGTGTGATGCATAATCCACATCGTTTGGTGGTATTGATATTTTCCTCATGTGTCACTACAAAGATGTAATCCCACCAGATAAAAAGAAGAAAGTGCTATTTTCCAAGACGAGTTAATGCTTTTAGTCTAAATACTACCAGAAATTTTCAACTAGAGTAATATTTTTCCCGGTTTTACATTTGCGAAATCATATAAATTGTTTTAAAAGTATATGAAAATATGCTTCGTACACAAATATAGATATTTTCCTTAAGTGTGATGTGATGTGTGAATGTGTGATTACTATTTACTACTGAATTGACCGGCTATACCGATTCAATAATTAGAAAACGGTGCCGTGCTATAATGAAGAGAACAAGTTTTTTAATCTTTAAAATCTTGCCCATTTCTCTTATGTTGCTTGTTTTTTACAATCATGTTTTATTATCACCTCGTGAAGGTCTTTTATTATTTAACGGACCAATAAAATAAAATAATCCATCAAATGAAAATGTATATTCTGTGGAAGAGCGGCCATCTATTTTTAGAAGCTCTTTTAAGTTCCGTAGTAAGAGAAATTTTTTATTTATTCAAAGTAAATTGCAGTGTGAATGGAATATTTATCTAAATGGATTCGTGATCGATTGTCACTGACAGCTCTCTTTTAAATGCACTGAGAATGTATAGCTCACTTTCACTCACTAATGCATCTATGTACATATTATATTACAGTATATTTAAAAAAAACTATTTATTTAGACCGAAGGTAAAAGTTATTCCATTGGGAAAGCATTGAAGTCGTGAATTCTCTGAAGTGCCAAAAATGCAATGCTTGAACGATTGCAGGTAATCCCGAGCCTGAACAACCCACGTCAGGGTGGGAAATCCCAAACCCGAGAAGTGGCAAGCCTAGACATGAGAAATCGCACGCCCAGACCTTTGATATATGACTCCTCGTGTATATTCCATTCTAGGCATATTCATACATATAAGAGTATACATATTCCCAAGCGTCCCATTACAACCCAACACTTTCCTCGATGTAAAACCTAGCCCAACCTAACCTAAATAATTACAACCCAACACTTTCTTCGATATACAACCTAACCTAACTAATTACAACCCAACACTTTCCTTGTTGTAAAACCTAGCCCAACCTAACCGAACTAATTACAACCCAACACTTTCCTCAATGCATAACCGAACAAATCAATCCAAAAATTTATTACCTGATCTGAATGATCAGAACATACGACTGGCCGACTGGCCAATAAATATTTCATCTAACTTGTAAGAAACAAAAGGGATTAGATTAAAAAAGGTCTAGGCTTGCGTTTACTCAGGCGCGGGTTGTTAGGGGTTGCGATTTCCTGCTACCCTAGCAAGATATGATATGCATTCACATGATATTGAATTAAACCCGTAATTCTTGGTTTAAAAAAGAAATTGAGAATACAATACGTACATTTTAGGGATGCATACATACATATTGTCATTTTAACATACCTTTCTAAAATGCATACTGCTTGGATTATAAAATTCCTTCAAGTAATTTACAAATAATACCTAATACCACATTCCACACCAGTGTCTTGAAATTTCGGGTCGTGAATCGGAGTCTTAAAAAGGAAGAATAAATCCATGTATGTAAAAGAATCACGTTGGTCCTATTGGGAATTTGTATTAGAAAACGTCGTTCACTTAAAACCTCACATTGAACCAAATGGCTGTCTGTATGTGGAAATTTACAAAAGGGTTTAATGATTCCTGGTATTTGTATCTTGTGTTCGGTATGTTTAGTTGAAGACATTACGGATTAGCGCAAAAGCCAAAGCTGCACTGTTAGGTTCACTCAGTCAAGCATACAATTTTGTAGTTATCAAAAGCGCAAATATCTTAAATAAATATACTGATGAAAGTCAAACCACGATAAACCTGATTTAATATGTAAGCTTTGCATGTAAGTAAAAGATTTAATACACGGCTTATTTGTGCTCCTAAAGTTACTACTTCCTGATATGCTGTGGCCGTAAATACGAGTTGAATCAAAGTACCTTCCCGACAGATGGATACCTATTTGGATGCAAAATTTATCTTCATGAATACATATAAAGTAAACATAAGTGTTCTGGGGATTGGAAGATCTACATAAATATCGAGTGGATATTTTATTATAATTTTCATGAATTCAGTATTTTCTATTGTTAGTCTTTGTTCTTGAAACTGAAGCGCATATTATGTAAAGTTATTTCCGGAGTTCATGAAGATTGTTGTACATGAACTTTGACCGGTATTATTATCTTTGTTGTCTTTGTCTGTTTGT
>JAQFXM010006142.1:0-13692 GCA_034693345.1 Entomobrya multifasciata | reverse complement strand
AATAAAGTAACCAACATTATTACGACGTAAAATCTTCCAATAAACGGTGTCACTTCTATATCTTTTCCAGTTCTCTTCAATACACAAGGACAAAAATGACACAAAAAGTTGAAAAGAAAGCATTATGGATGAGCGTGAAAAGTTTTTTCAATAGTAAGTAGATCTTTATTGGCTTATGTTACGACTCGAAAATGAGTAAAATTATTAAAACGGTGCTATTTAATGCACCATTTACATGTACTTGTTAACCGTAAGTCAATAATTAAACTGTCCAGTTGAACTCCTAAGAAAGCAATAAAAATTGTCGAAATAATTTGAGAAAAAAGCTTTGTTTTATATCGCCCCATATTTATTTAGCTTGTAATGATTAAGTCGCAAACTTATTTCGTAAACGTGTCGTTAACGAATGTTTAATAATACTTGATTTCGTCGTTCTGAAAGTAACAATAAGGGGATTGTTTAAAAAACATTTGTGTGTACTTCCACAGACGCTGGCAGATACTATCCAATGCTTACGAGACATACCTGCTGCCAACATTTCTTCCCAACAATGGAACAGCTACTCTACCATAATGAAGTTCCCCTCTACTCCAACGATTGACGGAACATTTTTGCCAAAACACCCGATAGACATGCTCAAGGAGGGAAACTTCAAAAAGGCTGAATTGTTGATTGGTTCTAATCTCAATGAAGGTAAGCAACTGCATCAATATGAAAGATTTATATATAATTTTAATGTTCATGCATTACATGCATTCAGCTAGTAATATCCTATTTGAGTGCTTAGTCTTGTTTGCTTTTCCTTTTTATATTCAATTCATCTATTTGACTTGACATCACATCGTTTCCTTTTCTGTTAACTGAAGCTTTGAGATTATTGTCAGTATAGTTTTGTCATATCTCCAGAAATCGCATAGCTATATTCTGTGTGTTATTTGCTGGAAAAGATGAAAGACCTTATGTCAAACGTCTAAACAAGGAAAAGGAAAGAAGCTTTTCTCGTACGTTTGGTGTATTTGGGATTTTCTTTTTAAGCAAAAGTCTAACACAACAAAAGTATATTTACTGTCTCATTAGAAAGAAAAGAACGCATTCTTAACAAAGTGTAAGCAGCATAAAAATAAACATGTTCCTTCTCACAATTTTTTCATGATCGTACATGAGCCAATTATTTGCGAAAAAATATATACCATAATGCAAAAACTCAGGTGTATACAAATGCACACATGATTATGATGAATGATGTTTTACGCTTATCATACTCTTTTATCGAAATAACGATGTAACTTTTTAAAAGTGAACTTTGACTTAACAATACTTAAATTCGGTATATCAAGCAAATGTCTTTTGTATATAGGTACACGGTTGAAGTCCATTTACCAAACCATGCTATTTAAAACAAACCTATCTAACATGTTTATTGACTAACTTAATGTCGCGGATAGGTTGCGAATAAAATACATATAAATTCTGATAGTAGAAACCAAGCATGACAATAGAAGTTGTTGCAAAATTTAAAATTTCAGTTGACATTGTTGGCAATGTTTTGTCGCAACCAGTTCGAAGTATGTAGTACTAGCTTTGACAGATCAGCTTTTCTCAGGTAATAAAATGCATAACTTGCAAAACACTCTAATCTATTATCCCTTTCTTGACAGGTACCTACTTTATCTTGTACGACTACATAAAATATTTCAAGAAAGATGGACCCAACTGTCTTCCCAGGGAAACTTTCCTTGAGATATTGGAAAATGTTTATGGAAACTTGACAAACGTTCAAAAAGATGCCATTCGGTTTCAGGTGCGTGACTTCTATACATATTTGAAGAGCTTTTAGAATGCTTAATTCCAAAAATACATATTTTTTCTGTAATTGTTCTTTTCTTTTAAAAAAGCCTTTAGTTAATACTTGTAGCTTGCAAAATTTGTATTTTATTCTAAAAGAACACTTTCCTCCAAATTTGTTTTGCATTTTGCTTGAATCAACATTGACAAACACTGCATATTGCATGCCAAGTTTCACCATTTTGGTGTTACCTGGAATTTTATCTCACCACTGGAACTTGGTTGCACTTTATACCAACATAAACAATATGTTTTATACACTTATTTTTGCTTAAAACTGTATGTGTATGGTTGTTTTTTGGTATTATCAAACAAACTCTCATTATTTCAAGCATATACAGTACAACTATACAAAGCTTAACAATAATAAAGAAAAATCTAATTTAAACCGTCAATTGAAGCACCACTTAATGTTGACAACAAGATTCTTTTTAAAAAAGTACACACAGATGTAAAAGCAAACGTGCACGTGTTCACCCCCTACATTGATGCGATGAAAAGAAAGCGCATCCATTTATTTTGCCATTATATGCCTGCAAATCGTACTATCTGCTCCGGTGAATTCATCAAGAGGGTACTCTATCCGTATTTTTTCATTTTCTTAACTTTCTTTTAGTACACGCACTGGGAAGACCCAAAGGATCCTTGTAAAGTGACTGAAAAGTTTGCTGACCTTGTTGGAGACTATTATTTCATTTGCCCGACAAACAAATTTGCGGAACTCTACGCCTCTCACAACGTACCAGTTTTCTACTACTTCTTCACTCAGGTTCGTTACTGATGTTTGAAAAAACTTTCCTTGAGTTGAAAAGATTATAGAAATAAATGTAAGTAAAACTACAGATTTCCCCAAATATGCGATGACCAAACTCAGTACTCAGTACATATATGCGTAGTTGTTTTTTCAATGACTATTCTTAAGTCAAGTCGACTACAGCTTAAGTCTACACATATGTTTATTTGCTGTGATTGAAACAAAGCGAAACATTAAATTTTGAAGTAGAATACTACATTATCCTACAACTGTGGCATGGCATTTACATTGTTGTCTATGAAAAATAGGCCCAGCGTAGTGACAATGACGATAATAATGGAGAAAGTAACTTTTATTGTTCACTTATTTTCCGTTATTACATGTCCCAGAAGGCAATCAACAAAGTGAATGAAAATCATTGGTGTGAAGTGACGTGGTAATTTAATCTTTCAATTACAGCGGACAAGCGTTAACCCATGGGGTGAATGGATGGGAGTAATGCACGCTGATGAAATCGAGTACGTTTTTGGACTACCACTAAATGGAACAGCTCATACTCGCGACGAAAAGGAGCTCAGTAGAAGAATCATGAAATATTTTACCAAGTTTGCAGAGACAGGGTAAGATGCTGTGCTTGGCAATTTATTATAATTTCAGGAGAATGTTCCACATAATGTGTACATGTTGTGAAGAAAAGGACTTCCCTTGAAGTCCAGTAGAAAACAAGTCCATATTTATGGAAAGGGTATCAGAGTAAATAAAAATATGTATGTACTCAAGAAAAAGTACACAGCAAGTTGACGGATCCACACTTCCCAAACCCAGCTATATACAAGCACTCAGGCACAGACAGCTATTGAATCTACTTGCATGCAAAAGTTTTCAAGGAATATGTTTCTTAATGAACATGTTGAAGTAATGCAAACTTACATACAAGTACAACGAAATAGTATGGAAGAGATATTAAATGAATCTAAAATGTAATGAATCGTTCAATTTTCAAAGTTCCATTCCAAAACAATCCGAAGCAGATTTTCTTGTCACCTGCAAATTTAGTAGTCTGCATGAATTTTTTATTGCATGCTTCATACATTTAGGGGGGAAATACGGTATTTGTAGTATTATTTTTGATATATTACTAAATAGTTGCAAACACGATATAAACAGGACGTTAGCTTAGGTCACTTTTATTCTTACGACTTACGACACAGTCACCGTGAGTTTTTTCAGGTAGCAACATTGAACAAGTGATCGAACAAATATTAGTTTCCCCTAAATTATTCATGTGAAATCATAATAAGAGCACACGTATGCAAAATTTCGTCCTTGAAAGTAGTTGATATATTGCTTATTTCTACTACTTTTCTTTAACGAAAATCAAAACTACGACCGATTTGTTGTTTTAAAAATTGATGTGTCTCTTTCTTGTTTGTTTCTCTCTTTCGTCAACTTAGAATTTAGTATGGAATGAAAAAAGATAGGAAAGGATGCGAAACGATTGTCATTAAAATTTTAAACATAGGTTTACACGAAAGCTACCATTAGTTTAAAGCTTCGATGGTCAAATCTTTTCAAAACAGGGACAAGTTAACGAATACAAAACCATGATGCCTACTCAGAGTATTTAGAGCTTGAAAAGACATTTCTATAATAATTCAAGATTTATCAAATGTAAGAATCGGGGCTTCCATTGAACGCTTGCGGTAGACGTTGGAAATAATAAATTTGAGTAGAAAAATATATAGTTCTCTTTAATCCAGTGTAAACGAAAATATTTATAAATGCCCGATGTTTTAGATATAAAATGCAACGATTCCAGTAAGTTTACCCCTTTTTAGCGCACATCCTCTTAAGCCAAGCATAGTTTTTAACATTTAACGTTTGCTATCTCTAAATGAATTACCTTTATGTCACCTTTAAAGTGTTTTATTCAGTAGTTTTGAGTTTACCAGCTACTTTTCCTGTAATGATGTTTATAAATCTTACCTGTCCATAGTCACATTTATTTGTCGATCATGATCAGTAAAATAGATAATTGAACGTTTGTAAAAAATATACCTCAACTGTTGTCACCCGTTGTGTGTTATGTGTGTGATGTCCTCCTCCTGTATTATATAGCATCTTGTTACTGTTCGCCTTGCCCATCCCTCTTCACAAGCACCTGAGCACGGTAACCGCCTCGACTTTTACTGCAATTGGTTTTGGTATCTCCTTCTTCACGGTACCGATAACTTCAACCTCTACTCCACCTGTCTCAAATTCTGTTGTTGTTACCACCTCCTCACCTATTCAATTGTGGTAGGCGCATTTCCTATTGAATATAGTACTTGTGCGGTACAACTCGCTCGCTACTGCTGCTAGTATTCTATTAAAGAAAATAAACTTTCTTTCGATACGATCAAAATAATTTACTTTTTTCTTATCGCGATATATTGTCTCTTTTCCGAAATGACATATTCTTGTAACCAATGTTTTGTCGTGTTCAAATAGCCGTAGGGGTGCAACTAACAAAAGTAAAACGTTTTTAGGTCACTAAAACACTAGCTCAGTTTTCTCCGTTTTTACCTTACTACTCCTCCTAACCTATTTATCGTTTGATTGCTTTGTGTACTAGTAGAAAGTAGTTGAAACCAGAAATCCTATTCGCTAATAAATTGTAACAAAACTACCCATTTAAGGTTATCATTATTCGTTCACGTTTTTCGTACAAAACTATACCGTAGGTGTAAAGGTAGTAAATACTCTAAAACATCAAGTAAAATTGGTAGAATAGTACGTAAAATTAATTAATGTTTTTGAAATGTTTTTAAATATAATGCTTTATAGTGCAAGAATATCGCTTGTTGCTGCAAATTCGCTTTGAACAAATTTTCCGTCCACATTCATTACCTGGTAGTGTTGAATACATATATATTCCTACTAAATTAGGTACAGTGGAAATGTTGATGTGAATTTTATAAAGATGTGTAGGTGGATGCTAACGTTTCTAATCATATCATATCTAACGTTTCTAAACGAACGACGAGCTTTCTTCGAATTTGCGAAGGATGCAGAATACAAAAATCGTACTGATATTTTCGACTCGATTTTAGGCTATAATTTTTAAACTTCGACCTTTTTAACTTAAAAATTTCGAATCGTCAAAGGAAATTATCTCTAATATATGTTGTATATGGGAATTTATGTTTCAGTTATGTCAAATATTAAGTTATGTAACGACAAATTACTACTACGGTTCAATAAAAGTACACAGATAGGAAGTGCAATATAAATTTTACGTACCTGTTATGAATTACGCGTGTAAATTGAATTTAAAAAAGTCAGATAATAAGAATCAAAAATACATATTATGCATCGACAATGTTGTGGATGAGGAATGGCGTCGCTTTCAATGTGTCCTTGTGAAACTTAATGCTCAGTGCTTTAAAAACTATTTAGTTTCACAATACGCAGTTTGTAAATCATCACATTCAACATTAATGATAAAAAAGAAAGCTTTTCCCGTTAACCCAGCAGTTCTTTTACTAATACCATTTTTTCCGTGTAATTAATGAAGGCGGCCAGTGGATGAAAATGATTCGGAAGATTGGCCATTGTATACGAAGGCAGAACCAAACTATTTCATCCTCCACTCCGAGAAGCGAGGTACGGGAAAAGGTCCCAGGGCTCATACATGTGCATTTTGGAACGAGTTCATGCCTGTGATCACAACAGGAACTTCATCACGTAAGCTTTTTAAAAAAATACGCAATAGCAGTATACATGCAAGAAAACGGTTTCCGATTTTTTGAAGCATGTCTTAGCTTCTTCGATTTTACTCACTGGTTCAGTAAACTAGATAACTTACAAAATGTACGTTTATTACATGCGAAGTATTCATTATAAGCGTGTCAATAACTGTAACTGTATGCCTGAATTTTATGCAAACGATTTCCTGAAAATAATGATAATCAATTTCATACACCGACTTCATCTTACATTATCTCCATGAATTTACAAAAGGAGACTTTTTTTTGGAAAGAAGCTTACAAGCTTATCTTTTTGAACATTTTTATGTTGCGAAATTCAAATAGTGCATGCAAATTCTGTAGGCGTTGGCATTATAATAAGCAGTTACAGTGACTGAATCCAACATCCACCATCCCACTCACTCTGCCTCTGCATTACTAGAAAAGGTGTTCATGCAGACACAGAGACTAAAAACCGTTATATTTTTTACAATATTTCCAGTTCCTGGTCGTTGCGAAAAGAACAGATGGGGAACAAACGCAAGCCACGCATCATCACTTCACCAACGGCGTATCACCAACTTACACGGTTGCATGTTTGTCATCACACTCGTCTCAACGCTGATCATCATGTTGAAGGAATTTGAAATTCTTAACCACTTACATCGCTTTGCCTTGGATGACGAAGACACTTTGGTTTCTTCTAGCAGAACTTCGTCGTCTTCTTCACTTCATTGTAGTGATAATGATGGTTATGCTTGTGTTAACAAGAAGAGTGGTGATGCGTTTTCACACAATAAAGTTTTGCTTAGTCTTTGTACTAAAAACTTAAATCTTCATCAACGTCATCACCATTTGAACAGTCTACCGATTTCACTGTTCCCTTCATCGAATTAGTAAATTATTGGTCTGCGCGTGACAAATAGAATTTTATAACTTTATTGTAACATTGTAATCGGATGCAAAATGGACGATTAATAATTATTGCATTACTTACATTACAGTTTAGTATATGTATTTTAATGCATATCATATCATCATCATTAAATTATTTCCTTGATATAGTCAGAACTTATATATTATGTACTTTACTTCTTATAATTGTACGTTATTGAAAATTTCGTATTACTAAAAATGAAATATTTAACTCTTCTTCAATTTTTTTGGTATAATATATCAAGAATGGGGTTGTATTTTGAAGAAGAAGCACTGCAAACTGCAACAATACATATATTTGATGATTCAATGTTGAATGTTCGTGTATAAATAATAGTTAAAAACGGCTCAAACTGTAGATTCCAAAGTTGTAGATGCTGTTGTACAGTACATATCTTAAGAGTAAAGCAAAGTCAGAACTTGATATGAAACGATGATGTCGCACATGTCGATTTTTTGGGGCAACATGAGTCACTAGAAAAGGGAAAACTCAAGGAAGCTGTCGAGGGAGAGAAAGTTGTAAAAGTATTACTCCAGAGTGATCTTTGTTTTTCATTTTAAAAGATTTCACGACATCGTACACACATATCTCATAAATGTAATTAGAAGTGGCAAACAAAACCCTACATATATATCATTGTAAAGACATGTTCATGGTGTAAATCAAGTAAACTTTAGTAAATACAACAAATTGGGTACACAAAATATCATAAAATTTTATTTACGGGTTTACACATGAGTTTTCTATAGTGTAAATACTAATACTTATGTATTATGTATCTCTTATTTTCACACAAAATTTCGTCATATCGCAAAAATAGAAGTATTCTATATTATATGTGGGAATCAATATTCCATAACATATGCAAATATGCAATCCAGTAGGTTTTTAAGACACAGTAAAGTTTATTCCGATTAATGGAAGACGTTGAAGTTGCTTAACTAATTAAAAAAATAGGTCCAATTTTGAGGGACGTACGCGTAAGGAAAGCAGGTTGTGTGTAAAAATTAAACTTGTGTTGTTACATTATATAATTTTTACAGCAGAGTGAGACAGTTTTACACACAATATCTGTCAATTTTCGCTGAATTTGTCAATAACAATGTAGAATGGTAGCCCTTTAATAAATGAATAATACGATAATAAAGTAAAACTAACGTTTAATAAAATAGGTAATCACTTATGCAATTCTTAATTGTGCTAAACTTGCATAAAAACCATATTCTGAATTAAGAGTAGGGTCGAGTGGCGAGTAAGAATAAGTGAATGGATTTATTTTGTGGATAACGTTTTTCGATTCTGCACCCAAGGCAAACTAATCTTAGGGCTGTGCCTTGAGAAAATATTTTAAGAATATATCAAAGTATTTCCTGTATAAAAGCTTCTATATAACTTTTAAAAGTCTTTAGGTAGTCTTAATTTAGCTACTAAAAACTGTTTTTAAATCATACACATTATTTCATGTTCATTCTTTTGTATTACTATTACTTGTCGTATTAAAATTACCACCAGGAAACGGAGAAATAGATAAGCTAGTTTTTGCCTGCATAACTTCTAAAGAACTAAAGTTAAATCAGCAGTATTATGAAAACTACCATAGTTACCAAAAATTCAATTAAATAAATTTCTTTTTTCCTATCTATACCGTCTCAGTTCTCTCGTTTCTCATCATTTTTATATTTCGAATAGGAAACTTCAGTTTATAGCTAGAGTAAAATTCATTTACATCGTCGATGTTATGTTCATATTAAATTTAGTACAAATAAATACATCGTAGGAGTTTCCATATTCAATATTCCATTCCAACCTGTAGTTCCTTCAAACGCCATTCAGTATTTCATTTATTACCTTATATTAAAGCGAAAATACTTAATACAATGATGAAAGTCTCATATATTTAATCAAGCTAATCAATAAATGTAAGATTTCTCTTAATAACGTAAATCATTCTAGTGCTATTGCAAGCTAATGGGTTAAGTAATACATAAATAGTTAACATAATGGGATACCATTTTAATAAAAATGAGTTATCTAATTTGTATTCAAATATATGTAATTTAAAAAGGATGAAATGAGCAAATAATATCAGTATTCTATATAATATTATCATTATCATATTCTGTATAAGGTGTAATAAAAGATTAACCAAATGTAATGACTAATGAGTAAGGCAACATAAGTATGTTAAGTACAGTAATCAAGTAAACTGGAAAACGATGTATTCCTAATAACGTAGTATAATCAAAATTAAAGTTTTCTAAAAATTAGAATGTTTTATTTAAATGTAAACAAACAATACGCTGCGCTGTTTCTGTATCAAAATACTAACAGCTAATGCTACAATCCTTTTCGCTTGTTGAGCGATAAACCAATAACTACCTTTTTCATCTTTAGAAATAGTTAAATTCGCAAATGATGTACCTGCTAAACATAATTTAATTTACCATTCCAGCTTAGATGTATTTATGTGCATTGATTTTGTAGGCTAACATTCAACGTTTCGGATCCACGAATGTTTACAAAGTAAAAACTAAATACATACTCATGCATTTTGCACAATACGTGAAATAATTCACAAGGAATGAAACCAAATATTTGGCGAAAGTGTTCAAAATAAAACTCAATAAAAAGTTTTGTCAAAAGTCAAGAATGGTTCCAATCATGTTATAATAATTACCTATATATTTAGTAAATATTCCATGCATTTTTAGACCACATATCAAAATATTTAACCAAAACAATGTCGTAGTTTTGTTAGTCGTGTATTAATTTGAGTTCCAGATTGAATTCATGTTCAAACCCTTTTAAGAGTTTCTTACTACTAATATCTCTGCTGTAATAATGGGACATATCACACACACTATTACTAACTACTACCACACGGACTTCAGGTATTGTTACTAACAATTTAAAAAAGATATCTAAAATATAATTACTAACAATTACGACTTATCTTTAACGATTCTATACTTATACACTGTGTTCATAAAATATAACATCATAATCAGCAGAAATAAATATAATAAGAATGTATCCGGTGTAAAATGTAATAAACCGATGAATATATAAACGATACATAATTATGATTTTTCACATAAAGAACTTCTCTAACATGCTATTTGTTAGTTTAAAATTTATGCTACTTTATTTACTTTGTCAACTGTAGGGTTTAGTTGCAATTGAATATTTAAATACTTTTTTCTCTCATTTTCAGTTTCATGATATAGTTTTAATTGTAGAATTCGATATCAATTTTGTTTCGTAGTAGTAGTAGTATTGTATGTCCATGGCTAAAATTATGCTATTTAAATTTAAATCTGCCGACGCCTTACTAAACCCATCTTAGAAGTATATTTTTCTGAAGATGGAAGCTGAAGTTGTTTTTATTACCATAATGGAGAATGGAAACACAAGTAGTTGTGATTGAAAAAGCTAATATACAGCAGTGCTTAAAATCTTATACAATCTTGATTTCGTATACTATTAACTATAGAGAGACATCACTACTATAAATAGTAGAGGTAAAGGTAAACGGTTGAAGAAAGGAAAAAAGAACACGATTGCACATTTTACAAAAATATTTATGAATTATAATAAATATCTGTAAAAAAATTCAAATCCCGTATACTAAAAAAGGTGCTCTATTTTATTTATAGAGAAGTAGTGGTATATAATATGATGTATGTATTATACATATTATAGAAATGTTATAATTAAAAAATATAACAACGCAATATCCTAATGTAAGTAAAAATTAAGTTGATGCTACAAACAACAATGTTTAATTACTAATCATAAATTTAACATGTCATATTTAAATTATCAAAAGGAAGAATAACTTAAATTCTAAGCGTATGTGTATTACACAATGTGGAATGTGGATTGATGTATGTACTTTTGATTAACGCATACTAGCACACAAAAAGCTATGCTGTAAATGTTGTGCTAGAAAAATCGACCAGTTAAGTAAATAAATTCTAGATTAAAAAAATAAATTTCCTGTAAAACAAACTTTTGTTTGATTCTTTGTGTGTGTATTTCATTCCTTATTCGGAGTTGGGCACGTAAATTCGACATTTTGAAACTTGATCTCCAACAATGAGACACTTTCGTTGTCTCCAAAGTCTTGCATTGACGATTTGCTGGAAGAAAGGATATTTCATATTTTTCCAATGAATTAAATTGAAGGTTTTCATATTAGATCAACAGGCTCAGACACTCAGACGATCCATTGCTGATGGAATCGGAATGCATTGGGGTATTGTGAAACTCTGCGTGGTCACCTTTTAGTTCATCTAATGGAGCGTCGAAATGCTACATTAGCAGTCAACGTCTGATTTTCATATGAATGGGACCTTTACGGTTTAAAAATCATCGAAATATCTCCACTATACATATTTAAACACATACATAATTAATTTTCTGTACATACAAATTTTTGAGCAAGGATTTCAACAAAAAATGTTTCTAAAAATTAAAGTAGCACACCATTAACCTCCAAACGACTATCGAGTTGCTATTAAAATATGAAGTGAAAGCAAGTCTGTCCGAGTTACTGCCTAAGTGAACTTCAGATTCGGAATAACTATTAACTACTGCCGATGATGCATTTTTTAGAAAATGCTGCAATAATTGAGATAAATCTAGGAATAACTGAACTGGTTAATTAAAAGGCTGTAAGGTCGTTTTACCCCAGATCAATCATCCTTGATTATTTCAAAAATTAATTTCGAGGAAGAAAAAAAAGTGCAAATCAATGTCATCAAATTTAATTTTCTTGTTCTTGCATTGATTTTCATTCAGCCAATAATTAATACATAACATGGTCTAAGTACTATAAAGTAGAACTAAAAGCTGTTCCTATACTAAATACTAGAGATTCTTATCAAGACATTATTATTTCGGGAAAACGTTTTAAAACGTTTTGCAGTCCAAAAATATTTCACGATTTCAATAAGTGATTTCACTCACTGTTTTCGATATGCAATGTTTCGATACACCACAGAGCGTGACATAATTTGATTTACCGATGGCCAAATCACATGCGAACATCATTATTTTTTATCTAGATACTTGATTTGATACTGGATAAAGAAGTATGAAACAATGATGTATATATTTTAAAAAAGTTTAAAATTCTTTTAGGGTTTATCGACCAAACAAGGAAGACATATATTATATTTATATTACGCAAACTACAAACGATTATATATAGTAGTATTCATATATAATCGTTTGCAGTTTGCATATATGCATGTATGCACGTAGGTATATGGGCAATTCAGATTTTTAAAAACACCGTCACATAAGTTTAGATGATTTGGTTTAAGTTCTTACAACAGATTAAATGCTTATCTAGTTTATCTTCATCGTTCTTTAGCTAGCATGTATTGCCTAAAAACTTTGAGTTGTCAAACTTTTTATAAAATTTTAAAACAAAACCAGTGAATATAATTTATTCGAACATAAGTAAACTGGTGATGTGGTCGGTAATCGAATCATGCTAAAACCAAGGCGCTGTAGTTCTTTCATTCAACTTAAGTGCCTTGGCTAAAACTACAACTTCCACCGTTTTTGACATTTTGACAATTAAGAAATTTTCATAAGTCTAACGTTAATTTTAGTCAAAGTCATATTTTGGCTATTCATTGCATTTACTTCTAGTTCTTCATATGATATGCATGCTTACTTGCTCAATATATTTGCTCATCTTCACGTGAAAGTTTAATATTTATGTTCGGATGGCATACTCATACTAGCATTCATTTTTCAAACAAGTCACATGTAAAAAATTAATACTTTTTGCCAGTTCATTAGCTATACTAATACTAACACCACAACCGCATAAATAATATTATGTGCAAAAAATATATGATTTCAGAATTCGGTCTGATTCTGGCTCCAGTTTACGCAGCCGTAAAATCCCGATTTCGCCAAGTTGCCGGAGATAATAATAGAGAGAGTGAGAGTGTAGTTTAACTTCAGAGCCTAATGCTTTTTCAGCACAAAAAGTATGGAACTATCAGAAGTCGATGTAGTGGTGTAGTACATACATGAGTTGCTCATCCGATCAGTAAATTGTTAGCTTACATGAAATCTTTTCATACTTTGAAATTTAGTTTGAATCAAAACTGCTAGTTTAATTTTAAATCAAGAATTTTTTAAAGATTGACTTTCATATGGACAACCCCATTACTACAATTTTTGTATCACAATTGCTTGCAGCAGAGTAGCAGCCATTCTGAGGTAGAGACACAAGACACATGACATTATAGTTTAGCTAACAAGGCAAGGGTGTAGTAAGACGAATACGCTGCTATACGATTTTCATATGACTTATAAAATGTACTTGTCCTACCATATATAAGCTAAAAGTCAGGTCACTAGCCGTGAGCATTCTCACTGATTGGTTGCTTGGTTGTGTTTAT
>JAQFXM010006141.1:0-13693 GCA_034693345.1 Entomobrya multifasciata | reverse complement strand
CGCTAGAGATTTTCAGCTTCCGGGGTCAAACCCCCTCGGGACAGCAGGGTCAAACAGGTCACATGTTGACTTACGGATAAAAAGTTTTTACTGCATATTTCGATAGAGGCTTCAAAGTAGATCAACTTTTGTCAAGAAACTACAGTGCTAACTTTTCTAAGTTGGTCAGAAAAGTTGGTTACACTTCATGACTCGCCACATATTGCTCCAAAAGTGTGGGGCGAAAAATACATTCATCTACGTACTCATTTTCATGACTTGTCATGACTTGTTACATCAGCAACAACAGGACTATAATCTCAGAGAAGTAGTTTTATCTTCTTGTGTCCACTGCATCAAACTCAAAAATAATACGTGCATATTTTCACAGCACTCACATTTCCCACCAACACCGCCTTGGTTTCCTTCTGGTTTCTATCTTCCGAATTTTTCTTTCTCATCCTCATCCCTATCAATCTACCTGACATAAGGGGAAAAGTGTAAAATGTACACATACCACTTGTCTCAACCCGTTCTGATCCTCTCAGGGTATTAATCAATTCAAGTAATAAACTTGTATTTATGCAGCAACAACATCATCATTGTTTGCTGATTCCATTGCAAGAATAATAATAAGCGATGCTGATAATTTCAAACAAGCACGGCAGCATTAACAGAAGAGCAGATTTTGAATGCATCTTCCGAGATGTATATGACCTGAACCACTAGGTACTTTTTATAAAAATCTGACTAGTTATACTGCTGATGTCCAACCAAACACTGTCATTATCATTATCACATCACCATGATCATCTTTTTTTCCCTTGGACTTCTCTACTCTTCGCATCTTCTCCAAGAAAAAATCTCAAATGGACCAAACTACCAGTTCCAGTTTTTGAAACATTAAAAAAACTAAAACGGCAGCTGGTGCGGTGACTACCTTGCTGCAACAGATGTACGGGTGGATTCGTTTCATACAAGTTAGTCTCAAGTGGTAAACTTGCTGCATGCATGCAAGAAAATTAATACGGGCCTTTTCCGTGGAGAAAAAGGGAAATAATATAAAATTAATACCAAACTTTCCTTATAAAGTTTAAAACGCACTCATTGCGTTTTACTTTTTTATGCTTCGCTGAAATCCACAAGAAAAACAGACGACACTCCTTTTCCTCATTTTCATCTGCTGTATATCAACCACTTCATGAAAAAGTTACCGTATGTTTCGAAATTAAACGATAAACATTCTGTGTTCCCTTAAAATCTCATCAACGCAAAAATAAAGAGGTGCTATGCTTATCCTGGTATTTACTTGTACAGTCATATGTATACATACTATCAAACTATCAAACCAAAAGTTCTTATTACTTTTTGCGTCTCTGTTTAATAAGTCTACAGAAAACAAGGTATTTTTACAACCCGTATCATGAATTAACAAATTTCATTTGTAGAGAAGGTCGTCTCGTCGGTTGCAAGTCTTTCTCCTTTGCATACTCACTATTCAAGAACATGAGTCTGTTAGTATGGTGCTTTTCTTTTTGAGTGATGGATAACTTGTCTTTTGTATCGTTTTCTTCATGCTACTTTCTCGGCGTAGGAAATAATAATAAAATATTCAGATACGATACAACAATCGAAACATAAAGTGGGAAGAGTAAGGGTTCATCATTATTATTATACCGAATCTACTTTTCGTGTAACATTACAGCTATATCAACAGTGCTACCTCTTTAGATCGAATCGCGATTTGCTTGTCTACAGAAATCACCCACAAAACGAACAACGAACCACACTTGTATCAAACTCCCTGTCAAAACTTAACTTCATTGGGATTGAAAATGAAAAGGTATTCACTACTAAAGTACTAATCTGTATGAAGAGTTTCACACTGACTTGGCTACTAGCAACCTTTATACGGGATTACTCTTTTCGAATATTTAATAACATGTACATATGAAATCTATGCAAACACCAAACGAATATTGATTTCATACTTTTGCTTTTTAATGTTTTTCGTTTTTAAGTGCAAGTGATGCGAGATAGTCTACATTTATGTATCTAATAGCATACTATATAATAAGTACCCACTGACCAAGTATCCATTATTATCATCCTCATCATAATATAAATAAATGTGTTGTCCGAAAATGAACACTTTTTTTCATTCCCGCAAATTTTTACAAGTTTTAAAATTTCTCCTTCAGAATATTTTGAAACAGTGAAGAGTTTGCTACATATAAATTAAATGCAAAATAAGGGATTTTTTTGACATTTTATACATTCATGAATACATGTAGGTACACACGCAGAAACCAGAAATTACATTTCAAGTTCTGTTCAAAATGTAAAAAGTTTCTTTTTTACTTACCTGGAATAAAGCGGTAGTGTGTGTTAAAAAGAGCAGAGATGAGATAAAATATCTGGATCGTTTTTTTTCTATGCAGGTTTTTATTCCCCTGATTGATCAGCAGCAACTGGTACACAAAGTGAATAATGTGAAACCAGCTATCATCCAACCAAAAGATGTGAGAAAACCAGTTGAAAGGATTTGACTTTGTTTTTTGGAGATGTTGATATCGGTCGGTGATGATGATGACCAATTGTTTTTTGAACAACTACAACTTTTGTTGCAACTGTTTAAAAATTTTCTTCAACTTAGCTCGCCACACAAAAAAACGAAGGAACAAGAAAGAGATGCAAGCACAGATGGTCCAGCAGGACAACTACAGGATGGATCCCAATCGCTGAATATTTTTAAACAGAGGACATTGAAAATGTATTATTCTACTTGCATACATTTAACATTACATCGCAATCATATTATATGGCTGATTGGTTTTATGCAAAAAATAAAAAGTCTTTCAAGTAGCAAGGCAATAATAATCAGAGATGATACAACTACGCTATATACCAATTTTTTTTCGCAATGAAACGAAAAAATGGCAAGTACGAACATCTTTATTGGATGACAAGCAGGGAGGCGATTTTTTATGCGTAGAAAAATACATAAAAATATACGTAGTTAGTATATAACATAACATAACAATAAAATGGCAATCACAGTATGCAGCACTAAAAAATCCAAAAGCCCAGAGCGTTTTTAATGAAGCAAATAACCTACACATAGGGCTAGGACAGGTGTGGCTATTGTTTGGACCATGATATCTGTATGATGATTGCTAAAGACGCACTAAAATGACCCGGAGACGAAAACCACAATGCTGAAATGCGGAGTATGTATTTAGATTGTTTATGAAGTATAGTATTTCACCATTTGCCATTGTTCCCAGGATGCTTTGCGCTGGATATCCTCCATAAATAAAATATAACGAACTTTACTGCGCTTAATCGATATTCGGCACAATATATATAAGTAACATACAAATTTATAGTTTAAGCTAAACTAGTTGCATGTTAAACTTAAAGGATAAAAATGATCCCAGTGGTGTGACTCCATGTATGTATGTTAAGTTATTAGAATCTTAGTACATCTTAGAAAGAATTTAAATAGGTATGTGTTTTTCAGATTGGTTACATACAATTTAATTTAAAATGGAGCGGATAACGTCTTGTCTAATGCCTTGTTTAGTGGACTGCATTACAAGAATGGAGGAGTACACACCTGGACTGAATGACCATTTACTAGTTTATTTGGTGGACAATAGACAAATTTCATGCCCCATCGCACTACATATTCTTATGATGATGATGGCGATGATAATAATAATGAATTTACAAATGCCATTTCAAGCATGTAAACCTAGTTGATGATGATGGCCCATGTAGCCTTGAAATCACAGAAATGGCTTGGAAATTGCATTGCTATTATTGCATTGTATTGTTCATGTTCTCTGGTACGATTATTTATGTGTATGTAAAGTGTAACTACGTTGTAAAGGAAATTGTGGTTCTTCGTCGTAAGAAGGAGGGTGTCAGGACCGAACTAACGTTGTCGTTGGAGTTAAAGTATGCTGTCAGAACATGACAAAAAATTCCAATACAATTAGACATTATAAAAAATTAAATAGACATGTGTGAGAAACGAATGTCTGTATACTTATATGCATGCGAATTACATACGTGTATCCAACATACCAACTATACCTACTGAAATGTGAATTTGACGCTGCTACAAATGAAGTTGATGACTTGACGCTGCTAAATGCGTATATACATAATATATGCTTATCATTTGGTTTATACATTTATTTTTTACATAAATTCCAAACGGTTGGCTAACAAGTACACGAAAATACGATGGCAAAATCAGTTCGTATAAAGTTTACTAACTAAATTTTTATAGCTTGATGCAACAATGACTTCCTAAAGACGAAACTAAATTTCCTATCACAGACAATAATCTAATGCATAAAATCATTTAATACACCTGACAAGTCATGACACATCAAGTAATACCGTGTCAAATTTATACAGTGATATGACTTGTTGATGTTTGAACGGTTATAAGGAATGACGGAAGACACAAATGAACTTGGATAAATGACTGACAACATGTGCGTATGCTTTTTCATTTGTATAACATCGTTTGCTAGCTGTCAGAATTTATTAATTCGGAAAAATGTTGAAATTCACAGTGTTTATGTCATTCTCCACAGACTGACAAGTGGTTGCTTAATTTAAAAAGAAGGCACGTGGTGCAGAACAACCATAAAACGCATTATGATGGACACGCATGAATTTTTGTTCTTTATTAATTCCAACGCATTATGTTTTTAAAACTAATTTTGGTAACAATTTGTTGCTCTTCTATTTCCATTCTGCATATTGTGGCATGCTATATGTGTGTGATATTTCACTGCTTACAATGAAACTTTTCCCATATATTTAAAGCCCTTCCTACTGCAAAAAGACTCGTAAAAAGTTCTAGAATAAATCATAAAAAGAGTTCTTACCTTCAGCTTTCTCCTCAGCGTATTTGAGCTTGAAATGGAGTATCCTTGAAAGTTTATGACTATTCAAAACCGTCCCTTCTTAACTTATCAAAGTCTGGTCTTTAGTTAGACAATATTACATAGACCCTTCTTTAGTTAAATTTGGCACGAATAAACTTCTTTGTACCAAAATAACTAAAGTGGACCTCCACTTGGTCTGACTGTACTGTGCTGTTGTCAAATAATAAAAAGGTAGAAAATTAGGGAATTCACCCTATATTTATAAGCAACTTACCGCAGTGAGTATGATGTTATGTACATTGATGGATACACCGAGATGATTTTCAGGGTTTTTTCCTGAATATGCATAATGAGATCTTGAATAACAAGGTGTACTTCACTGGTCCTCTTGAATTTTGACCTTCGTAATACTTTGTAAAGCAATGCTAAACATTCGATATAATACGCATTTATGTACTACTTACCAAAACAGGACATATGGGAATACCAGCTTCATTAGTTCTTATTACTTCTTATGCATGGATTTTGTACCCAAATATTCTACAAAAGATTTTCATCCTAGAAACTCATTTTTTACGTCATAATGCTTTACAAGCTATTTGACTATTTCTTACTAGATGAATGAATTTCAAAATGACGTCATTAAGCAAATAATATATGGTTATTAGTTTGGATGGGCTAATGGCAAATCTTTCAACAAAATATATAAAGTTGGTAATTCGTTAATTTATTGAACTTACTACTATTTACGTCATGACAGGTAACTAAACCTCAAGTCAGAAAACTAGAACTTGTTTCACTTTCTATTTTAATCAAAAGTGTTTCTGTTGTTGCGAAACCAGAGACACAGTAACAAAGCACAAAAGTGTTATGTGACAAAAAAAGCTTTGCATAGAGTTCAATGAAAGCTTGTATGGCTGGTTGATGCTAGGACTGTGGACTCAAAATGGGTGTTCCGTGATGAAGCCGGAACTTTCTAGCATATAATCCTCCCTGATTTTCAATGTCAACTGCAGAGAAACACTTTGTAACATAGTTCCATGGTTAGATGATAAACATATATATTTTTCCCATTTTATTTTAATATTCATCATACGACATAGATTTTATGCCTGGTCTGGTACAGAATACAGATAGGAATTCAATATATTTCATTGGTACACGTGTTAAGCTGAGAATACGAATGTGCGTAGTTACCTGCTCCTTTACGGCATTGACCAAGAACCGGACTTGAGCCAAAATCACATGAAACGATCTAGCTAGATCCTTTTACATTCCTGAAGTTAAAACATGCATGTTCCGATTGGAAATTCGAACAGCTTAAGTGATCATGCCAAAACATCAAATCGATGACAATGACACATCCCAATTCATGTAAGCTGCAACTTTTCAAAATTTTGGGATAGGAATCAGAAGTAGCAAGCAGAGGGATCATACCCGTAGAATTTTGAAGTATTTGAGAAGAATAGGAAATAAATGTTGGGATCATTTTATGTAACAAAAATGCTGAAAACAGAAGCGGGCCAAAAGTAAAAAAAAAAGATTGAGGCTTTTGTTATAAAACTGCATACAAGGAACATTATTTCTGAAAGAATAATCCGGATTAGAAAATTTCTATCATTTCATATATTAACGAATGAGCTAAAAAGTTATCAAACCTTCAGATTATGGTTGTTAAAATGTTCCTGTCACTGGAATGACAGCTATGATTTGTCCCTTACCCAAAAAGTTGGCAGCTTTAAGTTCCAGAGATTTACTAAATTAATTGATATGATACATGTATATGTATTCAATGGGACCATTTCATATTCGGTTTATGAACTTTTCAATTAAATTCTGAAAAGATGTAATATTTTTCGATTCGATTATTTGTAATTTGTTATTTTGATCAACAAAACTATAGTTTTCATTATACCAACACTGATGATATTTCCCAACAAGAAAATTTTCAAGAAGTTCGTTCGATTTCATCAGGAAAGGTTTTTTATATGAAATTAAAAGGCATTGAATCGAATGCCCAATTTGGGCTACATGAAAACTCACTTTTAGCTTCTTCGATTTGAACTAGCAGTATTTATGGTTATCCCTTTTAGCCTTCCTGCAATAATAAAAATCGCTCATTCTGCACTTTTATTGAAATGCAATCGGCGCATCGACCACCAAAATACATTCCGTTCATTTATCCATTTTCGTATACAATATACATACAAACTATCTGACTGAACTTCAATTATGTGTCCGTCTTTGTCGAGATGTTTTGAAATTTTGAGATGAGCTAGAGCAATAGCTTAACCGACCCACCCCCATTATACCAAATAAAGTCACTGTGAAGAACTCAATTATAGCCCGACTCCTTTCTTTTTCCTTTTTCATACACACACAATTATTATTGCGCTTCGTTTATGCTGCCGTAAATTGTAAACTAGCACCACGTGTTTGACAGTACAGAGTACAGTCATAATGCTTACTCATTGTTGCTTTCAAAATAAGCTTTCATACAATCCACCACTTTATGTAATAAGAAGCTCTAGGCAATTTAATGCTTTTAAGTCGAGTCCAGTGACTTCAGTGTCAGTTCATTTCTAACAATAAAAAATAGATCAGCTTATTTTATTTGGTGCAATGTGCATACTGCACACATCAGAGCTTGGTGGATGACGAAGAACTGATCATAATCGATCAGTCTAGCATCAGCTTTTCCTTACATCTATTATCAATTGCAGGAATGCGCAGCTAATATTTTGGTTGATCAAAAACCGTAGTAATGAAATGAAATTCATGTATGGATATTGATGGACAGTTTTAGTCATAAGAAAATTTTCCTGGCTCGAAATAGCAATGCTATTAAACCTACCATCTTTGGAAAATTAATTTTGAATTGCGTGGAAAGAACTGTTTATGATGATTGTATGATGTCAATCCATTGTTTTGAAGGAAAACATGCCCCCAAAATGCATATCATCGTAGTTTGCAATCAAGATTGTGTACAAGAATGAGTGAGAATCATACCCTGTAGTGTAACCGTAACGAAAATTTTAAGTCTTGTAGGCTAACTATCATGAGTTTTATTTTTCAGTTTTTATAAAAGGCAAAGTAACAAAAATATAAGCAACAAATTTTGATCATAACTTAATGATATCCGAACATTGAAGGACGAATAGCGGTGGTTGAGACTTGAGTATATTGTTTTGTAGCTGGATATCCGTAAGCAGTTCCATAACCTAATCCTGCGAGGCCCGGATATCCATATGCACTGTAAGGATTAAGGGCAGCAGAGGCTGGATATCCGGCAGCGCTTGTATGAGTTTCAGTATGCTTCACAACCCCTGGATATCCCCCAATTCCACCGGCAACTCCATATCCTATTCCATAACCCACAGGGTGGTGATGATGATGAGCCGCAGTAGAGGAATGGAACTGTGTGGTTGTATATTGTGGAGCTATGGGATCTGGAATGGGATTTGCAGCACAAATTCCAAACGCTAAAGCCAAAATGACCTGGGATTTAAAAAAGAATGATTTTGAGTTCAAAAATTACCATCATGGTGGTATAATCTTTTCAGACTTTAGTTGGCCACTTACAGTTTTTAACATTTTGGTAATTTGAATGTTAAGAGTTTTACAAAGTTGTGAATTCGAACCTATTTTCTTGACAGTTCTATTTAGCTTTGTAATTGTGCACTAATTTGAAAACTTTGTAAATGCAAAGTTGAACAAGAGTCACAGTCATTTACCTTTTTATATTACTTCTATTCAGATCCAAACGGTAATTAAGCTGGCTTTACTAGAACTCAGTCCTTTATATATAATCTTTTGGATTTCTGGGGACTGGAAACCGATGCTCTGCAATGGTATATTTACTAATGGATAAACTTGCTTTGAGATTTAAAAGGAGTGAAACGAAAATCTGACAAATGATTGCATAATTAATGATCAGTTTACACACGATTTCCGCTATTATTTCGTAATGCCATGTTTTTGGCTTTTATGTTGTTGTTATAAAACACCCAAAAACTGGATAAAAATAGCTGTGCATCACGTATTCTTTCAAATACCTGCCTAACAACATGGCTGTCCTGCGTTGTGGGATTTTGCAAAAAATAATTAGGTTTGGTTTCCTTATTTTTATTTCAACCTGACTTTAAAAAAAATAGCATTACACAACAATAAAAAGCATATTAGTCAAAAAAAAATGTACCCTGTCGAAAAAGTTACATTTTGGTTTAGTACGTAAATGAATACATGATGAATAGTGGTGAGTGGTGAGTAATAATTATTCACAGGAGAAGTACTTTGAAACAAGAAAGGGCATTTAGCAAAACTTGACTTCCGCGTTTGACTATGCAAGTATACAAGGACTAGTATGCGGCTACCTGGTTTTTAAAACTTCTCCAGTTCATATATATTTAGTGTAGACTTCCTCTAAGTATTTGGATACGGACGGATTACTTTAAATCTGGGCTGGGTAATGTTTGTACCAGTTTCTGGCAGGTAATTCACAAAAAAGGTTTAGTTTCAGTATGACGAACGACCCGTTTATAAATGTAAAAGCACATGAGAGAAGATTTTGTGTGCTTATTTTTATGCGATAAATATAATTTGAAAAATCTAAACATAGTACATGTACATACCTACCTACACTTTGAAGGTAAGAATTGGATTAGAAAAATATAGCCCGTGGCCTGTGAGAATATTTCAGAGTGCTGCCAAAATTTTTGAAATTAATAAAAAAATGTAACTGTACACCTACCTGTAGAAGCAAACATAGCATACGAGTTCATGAAATGGAAAATAACTTTTTGGCAAATGTGCTTTATACAAAGATGCTCTTCCAGATCTGATGAAATCAAAGCAGTTTTTATAAGTAAATACCTGTGATAAAAATAACGTACTTTACCGTGTGATATACCTCAAACGGAATCTTTTTTGTTAGCTATTTTTTGGTCTTTTAATTTTATCGAGTACTATTATATATTACATTTTTGACAGCTTTGTATTGTCTAGGGATAATATGAACATACTACTATTCCGATATACTAAACTAGAACTGGGTGAGCTTTCGTTTAAGATTATTATGTCGGTTATTATGAAGCATTGCGCATTGCGTTGGAATGATCATAGTCATGCTCCAGAGATTGCAATTCAAAGAAAATTATGTCAGAATTGTCTGTCTTACACTTGTATCTTTAAGTGGTGGACACCCAATATACAGCAGGTTATTCAAGCTTCGGTGACTCAACTCTGTGGATAGAAATTCCAGACCAGGAAGTGTTCTTACAGATTATGAAATATCTTTTTGTTATAAAAAATACTTGAATGTACATAAAATGTCTTACTTGATTTATACACATACTTATGTCTGTTGTGTCTGTAACACTAAACCATCTTTTCCGCTTGACGAACTTTTGTACAGGTCACTTGAATGGATGCTGATAAAGCCGTCTTAAGTTGTTCTCTTAAGCGATTTCAGCATCAACTTTTGTTTGTGTGATAGATTATGTATAAGGAACGAAACATGATCTGTATATTTTTCCGAAATTAGATTTTTCTTCCCAGTTTCTTTATGCATCAACGTAACATAAGTTCGTAATATATAGGTATTGATGTAGCTATATTAGGTGAGTAAAATTGTTAGTCAACCAACACACGAATAATGTTGTCGAGTTGTGGGAATAAATGTGTACATATCTGGAAGCGTAAGTTGCGAAAATTTACTAAATAAACAAAGTTCATTATCAAGTAGGTTCACAGGAGGACAGCTACAAAAAGCATTGAAAATGCTTTCTGCTTGAACAGAACTTTGCAACAGCTTGAACGAGTTGAACGTAATGTGAAGAGGTATATATATACATATGGTGTATTCAAGCGTGATACCTATCACCAATAACGAAAACAATTAATTAATAAAAAATGCTATATGTAGTATATTTGTAGTAAACAGTACGTAACCCGAAGAAATGCTGAGTAGATTTAATAAATAAATAAATAAATAGCTTGGAAACTTTAAACTCTCGGCGACGGAGCGGTTTACTCCAAATGAATGTCGCCGTAGTCGCTGATGTGCACTTTAATCTAACCCCTTGA
Organism: Entomobrya multifasciata; assembly: GCA_034693345.1. NCBI lineage: Eukaryota > Metazoa > Arthropoda > Collembola > Entomobryomorpha > Entomobryidae > Entomobrya > Entomobrya multifasciata. Next base: position 2,720 of record JAQFXM010006141.1, on the reverse strand, counting down.
ACAACTTTAAGCATTACAAATTTATTAAAAAATGGGAATGTTTTTCGTCTGTTCTACCTGCAATGCAAAGGGCCTGTTTGGTAAGATGAGATTTATTTTTAGAATAGATCAACAGAAGAGTACTGGATGCTGTGCTAAAATATTGTAGACCAATACGAAAAAGATTGGAAACGCTGCAATAAAATTTAGAGTGGAAAATATTTTAATCTTGCTTTGTCTGTTGTTCTCTTTCTCATGGCCAACAATCATCTAAAGTTATTTGAAGAGTCTTGTGAATTATTTATTGCATAACATTTTCTTTGCAATGTGTAGATATTTATCATATCATACGACCCAGACATAGCTTTGAAGTGTATATTAATGACAACGTTGATATGGTATGACATCAAAAGGCAAAAGAAATTTTAAAAGTATTGCAGATTTACCGTAACGAAGTAGTCATGTAATAAACATTAGAATCATGTATATTTAATGAACACCAGCTGCATAATATATTGGTCGCTATTTTGTGCGAATTAGGGACAAATCACGGAGCAAGCATTCTTGTACATATATATACGTGCCTTTACTTCCCTCTCATGTTCATGAGATGCGATGCGAACGGTGAACGGGAAGTGAAAGTGTGCAGCATCATTGCTACCACAAATACAATACAACACGGATGAAAAAAACTGGCACCGGAGAGAAAGCTAGCAAAAACTTGTCCATTTTCCTACATAACCCAAGAACCCTTCACTGGAGTGGTTCATTCCGGATCTGAGCCTGGAATGGAATCTGTAGGCCCTTCCTCCCAAAATATAAAGAGTGCATAAATATTCAAAGGGAATGGAATATACAGTTTGTCAATGTGGTGTAGCCATCATGCCTGCTGGAATGTTCGTGAATTCTTCTTAACCCTTTTGCGTGTATAAAAATTTGAATGGGGCAAAGTGCAACTTCACAGTAAGAAGTGAGGTGATGCAAATTAAATGTACAAACGTGAATATTTTTTCAATAAGTCAAATTCGAAAAAAGTTGGACTTGGACTAAACGTTAAGTGTATATGAAAAGTATACATTGAAGTTCAAGAGGTACTGACGACTGACGACACAGTATAAACAATCACTACCGGAAAAGTTACAAAGTTGTTGTGTAACAGTTTTTACCATGTCGTCCACGGAGGAGAGTAGTTATGATGTGTTCTTTTACAGCAGTGAAAGTCCTTATTTCACTGATAATGACACCAATTATTTCAACAATACTGATGAAACCTTATCCGAAACACTGGCACATCCGAAAGTTGTCCTTCCATATTCCGTTCTGCTAACGATTGCTATCTATTTAACAATAGTGGGTATGTTTTGTGACAATTTATCGCAGAAATTACAACCTCATTACGTTTGTTTTTTGTGTATGTGTAAAATATATAAATTAACAATCTTGGCTTTCAAAGGTATTCTTTCAACATTCGGAAACATCCTATTTATTCTCACCGTTATACGATGGCGTTATTTGAGAAATAACTCACATATGCTACTTCTTCTCAACATGGCCGTATGTGATTTAGCCATTTCACTTACAGGTAACATTTTTAATACAATTCGTTGAAGTCAGCAAGTCACAATTACTTTGCACAAGGTCAAGAAAATATGCCAATATTTACCTTTGCCGTGTATTTAGGTTATCCATACACAACCATATCCGGTTATATAGGAAGATGGGTTTTTGGAACATTCATGTGTCAAATTTATGCCTTTTTGTGCTTCACCTTCTCTCAGGTTTACAACTGACATTGATGTTTGTTGTGTGAAATTAAATTTCTTCGAAAAGAAGTCTCATTTCGTATGCAAATTTGCAAAGTGTGGCAATAAAATAAATCCTTTGTGGTGAATTTGTTTCTATCCCTAACTGTTTGTTTTAAAAGATTGCGAATTCTCAGAAAACTTGTCAGCATTGCGCACTAAAATATGCATCCGAAAAAGATTGTCCATTTTATCATTATTATGCACATAATGAAATAATGTTAGTCTCTCCAAATGTAAGAAAGTCTATTATTTTGGGAAAATAGGTGAGTATGAATACCTTGGTGGCGGTCAGTATCTTCCGATACATTGCTATATGCCATCCACACATGAGTAAGTTTCAATTTGATTCGGTATAATTTTGCATATCAAATAATGATGCCTACTAGCTGCAATGTTTTAGCACTCAAAAAATCTATTAATTTAATGGTTCCATTTCCGTTTGTAAGCATTTCGTGTATAAAATGTTTCCAAAACTCCAAATGTAAATTTTATGTCCTTCCAGAGCACTTGTTAACCAGCAGGAACAGCGTTTTTGCTCTGGGTCTTGTTTGGTGTCATGCTTTATTCTGGACGATTACCCCTCTTTTTGGCTGGTCCTCTTATACATTCGAGCCGACTGGAATATCATGTTCCTTCAATTGGAATGATAGATCATTTGGAGGTGTCAGCTATGTAATTGGTAAGACCAAGAATGCAATCGGTTTAAAACAGCTTACAAACGTCCAATTAATAATTATAATATGTTAGATCAATCACCCCAAAAGCTGCATCCATTTAATTTGCATAACCATCAATAACTTACTTGTAAAAACTAGCATGCTCATTAGTTATTATTGTAAGGATGGGACATGCATGAATGGTACTGTCTTTAGTAATAAGAGAAACGAGATTGGGCTTTCCTATATGCAGTGTAGCAGTTTTCGTTTTCTGAAATTG
>JAQFXM010006140.1:0-13697 GCA_034693345.1 Entomobrya multifasciata | reverse complement strand
TACGTCAAAAACTACCCCAGAAAATCTATTTTACGTCGTCTGAACTTCGAGACATTTTTTTTAGTTCCCGTGTGAGACAAGAATTGTTTTCGCAATATTATTTAATTTAGCGAAAATTGCATCAGGTGCCTTGCTTGGTGGTGTTTTTTGGCTTGTACTTCTTGCTACTGGAGCAATATTTGTTGGAGCGAGAAAAAATGATGTTTCAGTAGCAATACCGGCTTTACTAATTGTCTTTATAGCGATATCGTTTATTCAAACATTGTTTGTTTTTGCTTGTGGATATTACAAGTTGTCAAAATCGATGCTTAATAAATGGAAACTAGATAAAAACTTGTTTACGCAAGGTAGGATAAGTAAAGCTTATATAAACAGGGTTATCAAAAGCTTACCACCGCTTTCATTACCTGCGGGGAATTTTGGAATTATTGACAAAGAAATCAAAACGAATTACATGGACAACTTACTTCAAAATATAGTTGGTATGGTTTTAACCCTAAAAGGTATTTTGTAATAAGAATTTTTTAGATAATTCTGGTAGCAGATATGAACCAAAGGCTTAAGCAAATCGACTGTTGAGAAAATTTGTTGCAATCAACTGTCCAGTGTTTTTTTTAAATAACTTAATTTAAGTTCTATTCGTTCAAAATTATTGCCTAGTTAAACTTCGACAGGTTACTTTTAAAACTTCGTCATGTGTTTCAAAAAATTCAAATGTTACATTTAAAATGATACCTTATTTGATGATAACTTGCATAATATTTAAAATTATATATAAAATGTATTCTTACATTTCTTGTTAAATAATTGATATACATGTCTATTAAAAAACGGCTGCTACATTTACCTTTTTCTTAAAGCTTGGTTATATGTTGATTGGTTAATGTACTCTTTACGACTATTTTGAATGCGTAGCTTAAAATATATATTATTTAGAAAAGAAATTTGATAAAGGTACAATAAACAAGTACCCTAGGGAATGTGAGAGAATGGGTAAGATAAGTTCATTTCAACATTCTGTAGAGATTGTCATTATTGCAGTACACCACATCAATTTTCATAGATGTGAATATTTCCTTCAAACAATTATCTGGAATTTTTTTCCAATGTCATTACAGAGCTGCTCACTAACAACAAATTTTATATATTTTTAAGTTGTCATTGAATAGTATAACCTATAGTAGTAGTAGTAAAACTCATCTTCTAGAATTTCTGTATCAGGCAAGATGCTTATGCATTTTTTTTTTACCAAAATCGATATTTTGACCTTAACACTCATATGTTAAAATAAACTTTGGGGTTTTAGTTAATCATTTCTTCTCAAACCATGAAGCACTGAAGGTGCCTCTTTTGACCATAATTTTCTTTTAAACTTGTTCATTGTTGTGGTTATTCATGCATACAGTTTTTCAAAGTGTTTATTATCTTTTTGCACTGATAATGACTCAATGAACTTTATTTTTTAAGTAGATTGTGAACGGGTTTTTCTTTTCGAAATACTTAAATTAATTGAGCTTAAGATTAAACAATAGGTTATTTCGATATAGGCAACAAATGAAAACAAATAATAGTTTAGTAAATTATGAAAGTTTGTACCTTTTTGAAGCCTTTGTAATTTTACGCATGTTTTATTAAGACGTGTTTCCTTTGTTTTCAAACATATGTAACCCCATGAAAAAAAAACCATTTTAAGCATAACTTCAGTAAATTTTTCGTTGACACTCTCGTTTGTCGTTAAATCTTACGTATAAGTTGTATCGATAACATACGATGCTTTCAATACTAGATTACGTTTAATATCATAGGAATAAAAAAACTTTTTATAAACTCAGAATAAAATTTACTTTTCTAAGTACAGAAAAAATCACGTTTTGAAAAATGTAGCCAACTGATCACGTTTTCGTAAACCTGAGTTCACTTGTAACGAATGGACTAAATATGGATTTCAAGAAGCCTTGTACAAACCTCTATTTAAAAGGTATGACTTCCTCCAATGATAATGGTTTATACTGAAAAGAAAACAACTAGCCACAGAAATTGACTTTATTAATTTAACTCATGAAAAACCTATAATTATACATATAAAATGGCCAACTGGTTTGAATAATTAATTTATTCAATCCTTTCATACCGTCCCCCTGGTATGTTATGATGAAATGATATTTGATACTAAATCTAACTTGCAAATAAAAAGGTTATTCATGTTTTATCTAACTTTTAGTTACGATTCATTCCCTTCGTTAATTACCAAAAAATCAAAATGGTTAAAGCATTTAATCGTTTATGCAGCGTTCCCTATTTCCCACCTCGAAGAGCCAAAATGCTTCCCACCCGGGAAATAGTGGTAAATAACGGTAAATATTGGGAAATTGGAAATATAGTGGGAAATTCAAAATTACTGTTAAGTGTCCCGTGTTAAGCAAAAAATATAGCCCAACCCATTTAAGTATAATATGACGAGATAACAAATCTACATCATTTTCAAAGACATCTGTCCTCATCCCATACATGTTATCTTCGCCGCTCATCTCCTTCTTTTCACTCCGCCCATCTCCACATGTCTGCGCACTAGACCGAACTGACTTTCTATTTCCCCAGCTGCGGGCCGACCCCATTGTCTTCTTAGTTATCTTGGCCGTTTCCAATGGCATCTCCTCATCTCCTCCAACTCTGGATCCCCCAAGCCCTTGACAAAGTTATCCACCCACTCATTCCAAATCCTTGAAGGCACTATCACTCCAGCTTGGAAGAGAATAGTAAGCACGACATCTAACATGGTACACTTATGGACCGCTCCCTCATCATCACCACCAGCAGCAGTATAAATTCCAAAGGCCCGAACACCTGCAGCAGGACTCCAGTTTGAAAACTTCAGAACAGCCATGATTGCAGAGCAGAAAGTCCCAATGATCATCCCCCCTTGTCATCTAATTAAAGCAGTTGATAGACAAGAGCAAACGTCAAGGACCACAGGGAGAAGATCACGAAGGGGGTCATCACAGCTGCAGCAATCTCAGCAACGGTCTCCATTAAGAGGTTCTCCAGGAATTGTCAGTAAGGTCTATAGTTTTAGGTTCAGTTGCATCTCCATCTTGGAGTTAAGTTGAAGGGTTTACAGGTCAGATTAACAAACAAGCACACAACAGCTGATGTTCTAATACATTTGAAAAAATAGGTTTCCAAAAGCGGAATTAAAATAAACATGAAAACTATAATAATATATCTACTTCGGTAAATAAGTAGTTCTTTAAAAGATTTACAAACTTTTGTAGTAAATTTATTTTTTTCGATTTACATAAATTTTCTTACAAAATTCTAACTCATGATAAAGACAACCCAGCATTGATCATCTCGTAGTTAATATTATAACGGTATTATATTTTTTCCTCGTTCCAAATTAAACGCATGAATAAAAGGCTCGAATTTTTTAATTAGAATTTTATCTCTGAAAAAATATTTTGCAAACGAAGTATTTCATTGCAAACAAAAATGAAGCAAAAACCGAAACTTTACATGACTTGAATCAGAGATTCTTAAAGCTTGAGCTTTTGATTTGACTTAAATGTCGGTTTTTCGACTAGCAAAACTGTATTAGTAAATCGAACACAGTACAAATATACTTAAAAATAAAACAAGCAAGGGATTGCAAATTATTGAACAAACTACTACTTTGAAAGTGTTTAGTTTGGACTAGTGCTTAAATGTTGTCAACAGTTTAAATTGTTAATCCGTATTCTGAGACATAAAATGTTTTAAATCCGGCAGGTATTGGTCGTTATGGACGGTTAGTTCGAAAAAATACTTGTTGTGGTACGCAGATTTCTATATGCAATAAAAGTTTAAAAAACGAGTTGGCAACAAACATGTTTTTAAAACCACAAGTTTACAAAAAACATGTTTTTAAAACCGCGACTTAACCTCAAAATTGCGCATAATATTAGATAGAATTCTCTTAAGAAGTACATATATAAATAACTTTGTATGTGGGACAAACTATATGAATCATTAAATATTTTTATCAGAAAGATAGTGAAAAACCGATCACGTTGAATATTATCTAAAAAAACACGTTTTATAACTTGAGAATAAAACTCACGTTTTCAAAAATTTGCATGCATGTACGCATGCTTCTATTTGCAACAAAAGGTTAAAAAACAAGTTGACAAAAAAAAACGTTTTTAAAACCACAAATTTACAAAAACATGTTTTTAAAACCATGACTTAATCCTAAAAGTGCGCATCAAATCAGTTAAAATTCTTTTTTTAAATACATATATACATAACTTTGTATGTGGGACAAATTTATATGAATTATTAAATATTTTTATCAGAACGATATTGAAAAATGGTTATTTTGTAGTTTTATGAAACAACCAATCTGGATTAGTTTTTGTCGTAGAAAAAAACAATGCGATGACTTTTTGATTAAAATGAGATAAGTATTTTTAAATTGAAATTTTTGTTGTATTGTTTTTGTACGCAAGTTTTTCTATGTCCGCATTCTAAGTTTGGACTTTGTATCGGTGCTCTAACTAAAAAATACTTCTAAACGACGCTGCAGTTTTATAGTAAATAATTCTTCTTTTCGACCCTTTCTAGTGAACAAAGCCTTTATGTTTTTGTAATTTCGAAAAGATCACAGGGGAATTCTCAGTCGTGAAAATCCTGCAGGGCTTTTTCATTAGTTTCACAACTTTGTTTACATAAGCACTGTTGTTTCGTACAGATACCAAAATGAATACAGTATTCAAGAATTCAAACGTTTTCACTTCGCCTCACAACAAAGCAAACAGGTTAAAAGAAAATCCCAACCTTATCCTACATCAAGTCATCCAATGGAATCAACTTTTAAACTGTCTTGTTTGGCCGTTTCCGGTTTACTGGAAACCAAAACTCGAAACATACAAAGTTTCCAGAAAACTACTTGGAATATACTGGGTGGTCCCTTTCTATAAATTAGTCAATGTAGTATTTTTTGCAGCCATGGCAATTCACGGTCCTTTCAACACTGTAAATAATTTTCCACGAATCGCCCCGGCAATTTTTTTGATAACTATTGCGTCTCTTATGATAACAAAATTCGGTGATATTATTGTCATATATTTTGCAGTGGACATTGTAAACTCGTTCGAATGGGCATATCAAATATCAAACGATCTCCTAAATGACTGGAAGATAGGTGAAGCAAATATTAGTTTTTATATTCTAGTTTCAAGCAAGACATATTTATTTGATAAAGTTGTTTGTTAAGTTTGTTTGATAAGTTCAAATTAGTTCAGATGCCTACATTGAGACGGAAAATGAAAAACGTCCACTGCTGTCAAAATTAAACCTTAAAACAGCATGATAACATTGATTACTTTAAGACTCATTTTACGACATGTTATTTTATGTAAAAAATATTTCATGATTTTCCGATTTCAATGTACCCGGATGAATTAAAATATGTTGGTTAATCAAAGCCTGAACGGACACTTGGCATTGAAATTCTTTTAATGCTATATTATTTAAAATTGATTAAGCTTAAGATTACAAAATAGGCCATACGGATATAGTCAATAAAGATTTACATCTAATATGTTATTCAATTAGCAAAACTCGGATAAGTTTCAAGTCTTAGTAATTTAACCTCATATAAGCTAAACATGCTTCATTTATTTTCATAACTATAAAACCAAATGAATTTAGCCCATTTTAAACATAACTACAACTAATTTTTCGTTGACTCTCTCGTTTAACGTTAATTATTATGCAGAAATTTTAGCGATACTACAAAGGAGGTTTCAGCACTTCATCACGTTGAATATTACAGGAATAAAAAACACGTTTTGTAACTTCAGAATAAAATTCACGTTTTCAAAAATGTAGGGAACTGATCACGTTTTCCTAAACATGATTTTACCTTATAACGACCGTACTGAATATGGCTTTCTTGAAGCTTTATGCGAACATTTATTTAAAATGTGGTGCATTACAATACCTTGAATAAGTATATTTTATACTCACAATAAAATAAGTAGTTTTATAAAACAGTGTCACAATACATTTATATGTAAAAAATGGTATAAAATATTTTTTTGAATTTTACCTAACATGAGTGATATTGAGTGGAAATATTTCGTATATTTTATTCGTTTGGGCAATTTTGAATTTAAGTGCGTTTATAATTAACTTTATTATACCAACCCATAAAAAACTAACCGATATTTGTATTTACAATAGGACCAACTTGTTGTTAATAATTGATTGATTCAATCCTTTCATAATCATGAACCAGCAAACTTCTACCCACTACCAAAAGCTCACAAAAAACATGATATTTTTCCAACTGGTCGCCCAAGTAGTAGTTCCTGTACCAATTTAAACTTACTTGTAAATTATATTTTTGAACCTATAATGATCTAACTTCCAAATATTCTACTGGATGCAAGGCCATCTCCTTTCTATACTAAATGAGATAAATTAACAAGACAGGAATTACATATTACTGACTTATGATGTGAGTAGCATGTACACAAACCTTCACCTCAAACAATGAAAAATTATTGTATTCAAAAATATGCGAATTATACAAAAGAAAATCTTTGGCCACTGAATGCGACTAAGTACCAGATAAGCAAATTACTTCATCCTTGTCTTGACTATAGCTATCTCAATTAAGCAAAATAATATTTTCTTCAGAATGCAGACATTCAGATTGGTAATTCGGCTTCAGTAACGATAGCCAATATAACCGCTTACCATGAACTGGAAAATATTTCAAATACTGAACATATAATGTTTCAAGTTCGTTTTCAAGATGGTTTTATGGTCGTAGATATTACAGATATTGATATGAATAATTTAGATGCATGGATAAAGGAACCTTTTTACTCATGATTATTCAACATTCACACGAATACAGTGAAACAAGTATACATTTCCTAGATGTACAGGTAGACATGAACAACTTCACTTTTTAGGTCGACTAAGTTCTGCAAGTAAAAATCGTCTGTTAAGGCTATGCACTAAAAAAGGTCGACTCTATTATACCGACCAAAATGTTCACTACCTCATATTGCGATGATAAAGCGCTCATAGTGAATGTCATAGCCCAGTTTTAGTAGCATTGCATATATTTGGGGTTTTATAAGAAGCATGCTAGCATAAAAACCTTCATAAAATAAGCTTTATTAGCGTCATCAATTTTTGTTATAACCAGGCACCATCAAAATATACTTTTTGTGATTTTATAACTTTCTAATGGATTAAATTGGTGATAAGTTACCTGAAAATTTGGTTAAGTTTGGGTAAGTAAATACATATCATTTTACACGTATAATTCCGCATGTCTAAATATTACAAAATATTATGGATATTCATACTACCTTTCATTACTAAAAGAGTTTTTACCTAATAAGACGAATGGCGATATAGCTAACTTGCATAACCACAAAACTTACACATAGCCTCGGATGATATCAGTTATTCTTCTTTGTATAGTAGTATCATATTACTATAATAAATAATTAGCTACTCACCAAATCTTTACAGGTATATTTTATTGTCAGGCGAGTTGGACTAAAAACATTTTTCGTAACCCATATGCTTTCGTAACTTGTAGAACGGTTGAAAAAATGGGTTGGGTACTTACAGATAATATTAATATTATGGAGTAGTCCATCATAAGCACTACGCAAGCACATATTATTTTACAGTTTCATCTTTCACCCTATCTTTGCTAACTTTAATGTTTCTTGAAGCGGTTAAGTAGTTAAGTAGTAAATTTGAAAGACATAGTATGAATTTCCTGTTTGGTTTTAACCAGTTAAGCTTATCATTTACACATATGGGAGCAATTTTGGTTATCTCACTGCTGATTTACTTATGTCAACTCAGCTTAGCTTTTAGTAATGGCTTCGAAAATCAAATACTCTACAGCAAACCCAAAATTTTGACGTCTAACCCAGTTTCCAACACGCCAATCAAGAATACGTTTTCCACACAAAATCAGAAAGAAGAAAGTTTGACAACAAAGTCTTTGGATTTGAACCAACTTCAAAGTGACTTCAAAATGTTCACATGTCAGTTTCTTGTAAATAACTTTAAAAACATAAATCTGATGTTCAACACCTTTCCATTAGTTACAAGACGACCAAAACTTACAAAATGCCTACAAAAACGCCAATGTATACAACATGGTTTTACCCAGACAAGTAGTTCCTTTCAGAGACACCACGGAACTGGTTAGCAACAATTTTAGCATATATTCTCGGCCGACATATATACATATATGCATATGCTAGTTTCTTTATGGACATAATACAGCAAATGACTCAGACTGGCGTGGAAAATATAACTCACTGCACGCATGAGAAACATGAATTTAAGTGTACAGATTTTATGAGCACCCAAATTATAATTAGATCAGAAATAGAGGTTCGAAAACATGACGATTTTTATGTAACAAACACAAAAACTGGTATTCCCGTTGAGCGTTTAGTTAAACTGTTCCCAATGTACGACATTTTCTGAAAACTTGTTGAGTTTTTCTGTAAAAAATATGGAAATTTAGAACTGCTTGGAAGAGATACGAAAGATGACAGCAGTCTCACTGCAAATGATATTCGCATAAAATTTATTAAATATTCCGATCAAGATTTTTATAAATTCCTAAATGATTGCAGTAGATCAGCAGCTTTGATTCCAGAGTTTTGGTCTATAACGTATGCACAAAAACTGAAAAGATCAGGACTGAAAAATGTGTTTGTGGGTGAGGATCGATACTTTGAAATATTTCATGGTTTTAGTATTGAGGGTAAAATACATAGAAACGTATTAAAGCGTATTTCTGCAATGAAAATATCTGGGATTTGGGATTGGTGGCCGGGGTTTGCGAGAGAATACTTTGATTATCGTGCAACATACGAAATACACGATATTTCTAAGCCAACAATGGAAGGTAACATCCAAATAATATTTCACATATTATTGAGTGGTAACTGTACGGCAACTTTGGTTTTCACTGTGGAAATGCTAAACCATATAATAAGGCTGATCAAAAAAGTCATCAGAGTAGTGATATATTTTCTTCGGTTTTTAAAAGCTAAAATATTTAAAATTGTATTATGGGGAACTGCATATGGAAGTATACGGACAACAGTAAAAAAGTATTAAGCGCAAATTGATAATAAACTTCTTCGAAACGGGATGTACCTAAGCTTATATGGTTGTTTATAATCCAAAATATGTTAGCTACATTTCTGATTAAAAATTGTACTGTTAAGTTCATTCGTAATAATACTTGAAGAATAACTTTGAAAAACGTTTCATGGAATAAGCGAAAATGTGGAGTAAGTATTTCGCTCGCGTCTCATTTCAAAAGATCAGTGTAATATACAAGATCATGTAAATATATGCTATCAAAATATCTTTCACTGCTTACTTGTATACAACGTCTCTAGCTAATGGTTATTGCCATGGTTATATTGTACTAGCCCTATTGGTTATTCTTTATAGAAGACTTGCTTTGTACTTCAAGAAGAGTGGCCTTTTATATATTTGGTTCCATACATATTTTTTCGAGGAATAAACGAACTTTATTCATCACGCATTTCTTCTCAATTATACTCGCTAGTACGTGGTACTTTTAACAGAACAGATACAACCGCACCAGAAAAATAAGAGAATTTTATGTTGAGGAATACATAAATGTGTTTTCATGAAACATATATTATAAAACACATGAATATTCCTATCGGAGTCGTAATGGGAAATAGTGGTTGTTATTATTGGTATAATTTTAATAAGAATAAAGTTTGATTGACAGGTTTTTGAGCAACAAATTAACAGTACGAGGAAAAATAAGTAAACTTTTGTCATAGCGTACAGAAATATCAGTGCCTCATTGTACATCAAATAATCCTCCGCAGGAGATATTACGGAAATATAAACAAACTCAGTTAAGTAAAAAAGGCTAATAAAATTTTCATATTACACGGGAACAAAAAATCTCGCTCTACTGAGACGTCACAAAAAAGATTTTCAGGATAAGTTTTGTCGCAGATCACAATTCTGAATTAACCTATCTGTAAAAAATAATAATTTTGGCTCTAATTTGCAACCGAATTTGCAATATTTGCACTTCTACGCACTTACGCAGACGCACCAACGCAGCTAAGCTAACGTTCGTTCTCGCAAAAACAACCAGTGAGCGTTTACTTAGTTTTTTTGTACTGCCTGCATGCGTACGTTGGTGCATGTTGTGATAAAAATTAGAGAAAAAAAATGGTGATAAAGAAAAATAAATTCAGAATTGTGATCTACGTCAAAAGTTACCCTATAAAATCAATTCTTCGACGTCGTACTCGAGCAACATTTTTTAGTTCCCCTGTTAGTTTAAAATTTGTAGTAAATCAATTTTTGACACCCAAGTCAAAATCGTTCAAGATTTCAAACGTTCATGCTTATTATTTTTGCCCCCTAAAATAAACTTTTTTACAACTAATATTTTCATCTAATACTTCAGATCACATACATTCCGGTTTAGAATATAAGTACTAATAACTAATGTTATATTCAGTACTAATGCAAAAGCGATCTGAATGGTAGATTTCGTATACAATACAGCGCTTAATGCCTACTTAAATGAGGTCAAAAACGCTTAAGTGAGCAGCTTTTTGTGTGAGTATTTGGACTTAAGAATATAAGTTATTGAAATTCCACTAACTACGTTTCTGTATAGGTTATATGATGGACTACCTAATGTTAAAAGTATTGATTGAATTTTGGTAAAATGTTCTAGAGAGTAGAACAGATGAGGAATACATACTATTGGTAGCGAAAACAGCTTGAATTCTTACCCTGAAAGTATATTATGGTTGTCATTTCACAACATCATAAAACATGCTTAAAAGACAGACTTACTGGAATTACGAGGAAAATTGAATTTAGCTGTTGTTCATCAGAAAACCAATTAATGTCAAATAGACCAAGCATGACACAACTGATAGCTTTTTTGTAATTAAGCCTTTTAATTTATTCCATGTATTTTATTATACATGTAATAGCTTGGTCTAAGTGATGGATTATTGCAGCTTACACAAGTAGCGTTGTTAGTGCAAAACACAAAGCGATTTTCACGGACAAATGTTTTCCAAAAAGTAATCCTAAACGATTCTAATTTAAGTATTCAGCAGGCTCTTTCCTACAAGATTCATTGTTTTATGAAGCTTAAGCTTTTATTTTTGGATTAGGGTTTTTATCATCTAGGCACGCAACTGCTAGTTGTAAGTTATAAGCCAACTGTATTTGCGCTTACTAGAACTAGAGCCACGTAGATGTATTACGATTTTATCCCCTCTAGATTAGTATAAGTAAGCTGAGATGAAAATAACGTCTTATTGGAGAACTTAGTAGAACAGAATCCGGTACTGACTTTAAGAATAAGTTTCACTAAAGCCAAGAGATTCCTTATTCTAGAACATTGGTTTGCATTCAATAATACCAACGCATGTTTCTCTTAATGGACAAAGCAGTCAATGAAAACTTAGAGTCTCTTCGGACAAAACTTTCTGTTTAATCTTTCCAAAAATATTTACAGGCTATATTTAATGTTCACGTTTTATCTAAATTTAAGTAAAATTCCAACAGCTGACAATCCGTCTTAAGATGGTAAAAAACAACCGATTTTGGCTTAAACTTCAATTTTCATTTCTGTTCATCTTCTTTGTGGAATGTTTAGCATTTCAGAAATTAGCGGCGTTACGAAAAATCCCCATTCCGAAACCATTTGAAATTATGAATGTTTTTACTGGTTGCAATACACGCGTCATCAACTATCAAGGGTCTAATGTAGATTTTCAGAGGGTGGTCAATCCTATCATTCTATTTCGCTATTTGTCTCACTGCAAAGATTGGCTTGTGTTTCCATACGAACTCAACTCAAAGTACCCAGCATTAAGAAACTCATCCATGTGTCGTTCTACAAAGAATGTGAAATTACCACAAACATCAACCGCAGTTAAATATGTGACACAAACTTTCATTGAATCATTTCAACTTTCAAGTAAAAACAAAGCCTGTGAAGCAAATGTGTATATTGATCCACCAACAGAATTACAATCTCCACAACATTACCGGTGGAACTGGTATTGGAAAACAGCTCTTCGTAATCCCAGTTGGCAAAACGTGCTCATTGCTTACCAAGCAGATATTTGGAAGAAGGATTATTTAAGTACGGTTCCACTGATTTCACTGCTAATCTGTAGCTATACTGAAAACTCAATATGTCGCAATGAAAATGATGTTAAAAAATGGATTGCTGGGGTTATATTTGAAGTAACATTTTACCAAAGAATACCAGTGAATGTTCTCATCTTTGAATATCCGTCACTCACAGTTAAAACACTTTGCCCTTATTGTGATCCTTGTGATTCTTTTAAAACTATACCAATTCATACAAACTTTATTCCGAATTCTAAAACGGAGTTTCAAGTATTTTTACAAAAAATTCAGCGAAATAATCCTACTCCGCATTCAATTGATGTTATGCTCATAACTTATTCTAAGGAGTACAATAGCGGTTTAATGAAGAAGGTCAAACAAAACCAACGAGCTGTTTTGGAAAACATTCGAAGTTTTTCGGTCACGCAAGGAAAAGAAATAAACGACTTTTATAACCTTGCTGACATGCACTTGACCTCAATGCTTTTACCAAAGTCGGCAAACATAACATTTTCAGAAGACCATGGAAAGTATAGAAATGAATGGAAAAATTTAATTGTCGACTCTTGTAGCACAAGAAAGCCAATTATTTCTCATCCCATATTCCGACCAGTAGTGTTAAGAGTTTTTACGTCATCTAGAAATTTATTTCAGGATGGTCGATTAGTAACAAAAACCAAACATTTGCAATTCGTTAGTTGTCACAAGAAACAAATGTACTGGTTAAATCAATTGAAAGAGTTGATTTCACCATTTGACAGTTTAACATGGTTTCTTATTTTGACAACGTGCTTTGGCGTATCTTGTATCGCTAAAATATCCAAAGAACAAGTGCAAGGTAAAATTATGTATCAACGCTTCTTAGAAACAAATTTTTTCACATTTTTAGCTACTCTAGACCAATCCATTAGTTTGTTCAATAATGCTGGTAAAAATACAAAAATGGCGTTGTTCGTTTGCGTGTATTTTGTTCCAATTACATGGTTGTATTTAAGTAATCTTTACAAGGGAGATAACGTGACAAGATTGACGGCAGATCCTCCATTGGTAAATTTTGACACTTTCAAAATGTTACAAGAACATGAGTTTAATATTTATTCCAAACGAGTTGACTTGAGGCGAATACCTAACAAACAATTTTATAATGTCAGTGAACTGCGTAAGCTACAAAATAAATACGGTCGTGCAAGCTCTCATGAGGCGCTTCCACTGGTCTCTGAATTATGGCTTGAGATAACACAGAAGTTACGGCCCACTTATACCAAAAGCTTTGAAAAAAGTTTGAAATTTCTGAAAGGAGAAATATCCGAGCAAATGTGGAGATACATTAACAATTCGGCAATGTTGCCAGATTATAAGCAAGGACCTTGGGAAAACATTTCAACAATTTTAAATTTTCATATGAATAAATGTATAAAATCGGCAATTATACTTAAAAAGCCAGATGCAATTAAACTTTACACAATTCAAAAGCTTCTTGGGAAGCCGAGCTT
>JAQFXM010006139.1:0-13700 GCA_034693345.1 Entomobrya multifasciata | reverse complement strand
TAAATCTGTAATGTATGTAATAACAGCAAGACAACCACAAGCTGTAAAATTCGTAGCTCGTGTTAATTCACAAAGTGCGGGAAGCATAATAACTGAGCGTATAATTACTAGACCAACAATTGTTACAACTTGTCTTTGTGTTGGATCAGGTAGAAAATCTTCGATTGTCCAAAATATTGGATCTAGATTCCAAAAGATGACAACAAAGTATATTAGAAACGCAATTCCATTTGCAGATTGAGCTGCCAGCAAAAAGAGGTCAACGAAAGTCATCTTACAATTTGGACTCAGTAAGTTTGGGTAATATTCTGCAACGAAAATCAGCAATTTAGTATTTTTGGAATGTAGAAAAAAATTATTTTGGTATGGTATTATCCTGACCTACTTTCAAATACACGGATTTCCAATCGAATAAACTCGTTTAGTGCTGATGTATACATGCTGTGGCGCAATGCTAAAATTCCATAAGATCCTAATAAAGTTGCAGTCAAGCAATAAAACCCTACAGTTATCATGCTAAAGTTCAAAAGTTGAAAATTCTTTCGATGCAAGAATGGTTGTGTGGATAAAACGTAAATACAGGAAATCCAGACCAAAAGTTGTACAAAATTTCCTTTGTTCCAATTTTTCCATTTTTGCATTTCAATGTTCACAGATATTTGTTTTGTTTTAGTATTCCAAACAATGGGAATTTCTTCTAAGTATCCGTAGCACCATCGTAGCAGTTGAAGTGCTATCTCTTGATGCTTTGTTAACATTTTGGTTAGGAGCTACTGAAAAATACTTTTGTATGGTTCGTCGTATTATTTAAACTATTGCTAACGATATTTAGGAACACATAAGCTCACTGGAACAAAGTTTTTCCAGAGTAGTTTTATAGTTCAATTTTTAGGTAGTTACCCTGCATTTATCTCTGGTCTGAAACATTTATCGTTGGGTAATCCATGTCAAAAGTTGAAATTACGAGCATTATTTGGATTCAAACCAAAGATATGAAATTATACGCTCTGATTATTTTTGAATTGCATACACGTATCCATATAAAAGCCACACGCTCCAACTCTTTGACTAACAAGAGCAATTTTACAAAGTTGAATCACGAGTTGAATGATTTTTCTAAACCACAATCGATAAAATGATCTAGTTTGAAATTTAAATTGATACTGTCTGCACAAGAAAGGCGGTTATGACTAGAAAAATAAGTACACACAATTTTAACGAATGCGATAGATATCTTTGAAATTTAAGATGTAGCATATATTTGGAATTTTTAAGGGCATTTGATAGAAAAGGCTGTTATAATCATTTGTTAAATACAGTTTTGGTAAATATTTTTATTTTAATGACAGATAATTAAACATTGAAGTTTTAAATAATTACTATGTTAAATACTTGCATAAGCAACCAATAGTAATTTCAATATTTGATTAGATATGTTCCAAAGATATATTTTTAATGAATACGTGACCTCAGTATATTGATTACGATCCGGGTCCCGATAAACCAAACATTAAGTTATTCGTTAACAGATTTTGCAGCATAGTGTCCAATGTATTTCTAGCAAATCGTTTCCCTATCGGATAATGTTTGGCTTTTTTACTGCAGACCTTGCTTTAAAATTGTTGGGTTCACCCTAATTATCCATTACGGCAAGTTGTTATGGATCGACTTACAGTGTATGGCTAAATCCATGTCTAAAGTCTTACTTGAGTATGGGCAAGTGGCCGCGCCGGATACAGGTGATTAATTTTGCAGAATATCTGCCATAAAAAATCATATTGAATGTAAGGCCAATTACGTGTCGATGTAGAAACTTTTTAAATGTCCATAAAATCTTGTGTTACTGAACAGACTAAACAAACTAAAAATTAATATCCCTTTCAAGTATTTTCAGTTCCAAATAAATAAACTAATTTAAATTAGACAAATATATTTTATATTTTAATACTAAATTACATGAGGTCCCATCTAATTGCAGTAAGGCATCATACCAAAAAGGCATGTTCAAAATTTCTCATATGTTTTTTAATTCTTATATAATTGAAACGTATACAATATTATATCAAACGTATACACATGTTTACAACGTTTTTTAGTTGAACTCCTCCAGAACATACTACCTTAATATTTTTTACACTATATAAGCTTTACTAATCATTTTACTGTAATCTAAAACTTCTAAATAGGCGTACACTCAAACCTACCAATTGAAAATCCAACATACTTTCTTCTCAAAATTATTCTTAGAGTTATTTGCATTATCATACTATTGATGATAAAGTCAAACTGTTCCCCTATCAATATTTCTACTGAAACAAATATCAAAGCGAAATAAAATTTTATTATACTTTGAAATGTAACAATTGGCACAGCCTGTGGGCCGATAAATTTAGTATAACTTATTGCACGTTCCTTGGCTACATTCAAAAAGTATTCAAAGATTTTTTCCTCGCAGTTGCTTTGCAGTTGATAATTGTGAAATTACCATTTGATTAGTATGCCATACCCGTTGTATGTATTCCGCCTTTAACCAATTGCCAAATCACCATTGCAAACGTTTAGAAGGTATATGTTTTCTAATTGACTAATGGTTTAAGTCTTAAATCATTTTCGGTTTTACAGCTCTGTTACCTAGAAAAAAGTCTAAAATAGAACCCCAGAACTTGACAAATTCGTCTTTGTCAACTAATGTATGCTTGTTGTGATATTTTAACCCTAGCCAAACTATTTTAGCTCCTTTGATACAACTTGAAATGTTTTTACTGAACTGTCAATAAACAATAGGTTGGATGCTAGTATACTATCAGATATTATTATTTTTATAACATTTTCTTGAACCTTCGATTTCCTGGAGCAATTGACTAATGATTTGGAACAAAGCGAAAATGGTGAAAGAAATTGTAACAGTTTACATTCTTTGTGATTAGTAAGTGTTGTCCCAAATACCAATGGTATTTGGGACCACCCTGACATAATGAAATGCATAAAAGTAATGGTACTCTAAACGAGTTTCAGTTTGTTGGGAATTTTATCCATTGTTTGTTTCCATGTTAAATCTTTAAGAGTTTCAAATTTTCGAAAAAAGACAACGTGTTTTTTCCCAATAGATATTTTGGCTTTCAACTTGAACATAAGCAACTACGTTTGGATTTACTAGTAAAATAGAAGAATACTTATAACGGAAGAAACTACATTGAGCTTTATTAGTAAATCGGCTAATATCATACCTATATTTGACAACGTCGACTTTACGAGCTTTAAAACTTTGCAAACATACTGGCTAATTGAACAAAAACTGCGATTCAAATGTCAAAATATTTGGTTGTGAATGTTCCCTACGAAGAATATTACTGTAATAGTTTACTTGCATCCTTAAAAAAATGGGGTTGACTTTTGAACTATCTGTGATATTGATGCATAAGAGCAACTTAAATACTTGTACTTATATAAACGTACATGCAACCTTACGAGGATTATTGAGAGCAACCACCATAATTGTAAATTTAAATACAATTCTTGGCAACGTATAGTTGTGAAATAATAATTGCTACTAGAATAAAGTTTAAACTTAATCAATCATGAATTGAATGATTTAATATCAACCCACGCTAAGTTTTTGAAAAGTATTGTCAAACAAGTTACAAGTTTTAAAATTATGCATATAATTTTTCGGTTTTGCCAAACAGCGACAATATTTTAAAAGGACAAAAAACATCCTATTCACTCAAACAAAATAGGTTGACGCCCTACTTAAAGGAACAAAAGTGATTTGAATAATTGGACAATACGACAAAGTATTTTGAATGTAATTATTAATGTAATATTTTGAATAAAACTGGGTGGGCAATGCAGGTGAATTTCTGATCTAATCTAGCCTTCATTTCTAAACAATAAGGACACTGTCAAAGTATTCAAAGGAACACCTTCATATCTGATAAACTGGTATTGAGCTCAGTTCACCATTTTACGAACAACTTCCTAATTTACACATTGAAAGCATTATGTAATGGATTATTTCAAAAATACACGTTTCGCATGCAAATTCACTCGATGGCTTGGTTGCGTATGAAATTGTGATACTATGGTAATTTTAGCTATAATTTTTGACAAGACTGTTTAAGTGAAATTTTAAATGACGATAAAATTGAAATGTTAAAAACACCTTCTTTTAAAAATTACTCACTGCCAAAATCATGGATTGGCCTAACAGTGTCATCGCCTACTTTTTAGAACTTGGTTCCATGTTTTTTATTCCATTTATCACAAAATGTTAGACCCATTATCATATATCTATTACAACTTGGTTGCAAATTACAATTAAAACATAAGTTGAATGAAACTTTATATCAAGCGTAGGATGTATGTTTATAATGTTGTTTTATAAGGTGCCCATTTTTTTGAATTCGCAATCATAAATTTTCTCTCGCACTGAATTTGTGTACTATTTCTTTGGTAATTTTCAGGCATTTTGTGTGCATACATTTTATTTTATGAAAAATGATGAAAACACGACTTTTTAAATTGTAAAAACTAACAATATTTTTTCGTAACTCTTTTTATTGTTACATTAAAGATATTCTGCCTAATACTTTACCAATTACCAAATAGCCAGCTTAGCAACATTTTCACAACAATAGTTTGAATTAAGCTATTGGGAAAAAATCATAACAAAAATGTTTGATTTAGTACATAAATATATACATGGAAAATAAACATACATAGTTTAATGATAGGTCTCAAGATAGAATAAATAGTAAGTCTTGCATGCATATTGAGTAACATAATTACAAAAGCTGCATAAATTAGGTTTCAGAAATCCTTAATGAAACATCCTAAGTTATATTGGATTTTTTTCTTGTTAATAAATTACTGTTCCAAATTAGCTACAGTGTAGTTTTACGGGATATTTAAGCCAGGCAAAAGTTTAATATTTCCATGGAAATAACATAAATTTAATGCCTAAGACGTAATCATATTTATTATTACCTTTGATTTTATATATAGGGGGAACACACATATCTAAAAATACGAATACTAACACTTTTACTGTAAACACAGAACAATTTACAGCCAAAAATTATAAAACGAAAATGGTTTCCTGATACACTACCGAAATCTTTTAACTTTGTTTGCGCAAATATTGATACATTTAGCAGATTACTTTCAGAATAGACCCGCTCTACATCTATAGCACCGAAACAAAGGCCTATTAAAACCAGATACATTTTCACAACGGTCCAAAATGTTCCAATTGACATAGCTTTTGGACCTTTAAAATTAGCCTTTTCAGCATTACGACCATTGGCGATATCCAATAAATACGCCATTATATTTCTTGGGCTTTTATGACTTCGTAAATGTTTTGCAATTTGCATCAGACTAGCTGTCACATCATTTTTGTCCCATAATAACTGAAATCCACTCTCAACAGTTTGCCATATTACCCATTCCAAACGCTTGTGAGCTATGTACCTTCTCACAAACCAACCATTCCAGGAATTAAAATTTTGAATACTTTTTCGTTTTACGATTTTACTATCTATATATATTTCCAGAATTACACCCCAACATTTAACAAAATTGTCACGATCTACCAACGCAAATCTTTTCTCCCTTACAACCATTGCATTTCTAAATCTTCTGATCTCTTTGACTAGTCCGTCAAATGATATTGCCGCATTTTTAGCGAAATAAACCTTTGAAGCCAAATTACGGTAATAACTTGGCAATATTATTGAACGTCCACGCCTTATATTTTTCTTCACAAGTTTTTCATCTAGAAGATCAAGTACAGAGGATTTAGTTACTCGAGTGTCGTTTTGTATGAAAAAGTTATATGAAATTGTAACAATCTCAATTTTTGCTAAAGACAACTCAAGTAAATCATTTGGCGTAACTGAATATTGTTTTGATGTTAAAAGCGAATACAACTGTCCATCGTAACAATATGAAGTTAACAAGGTAAAAAATATCCACAGCAACCATATACCTTCACATTGCCAGGTCTCCAAAATATTTTCTATGTTGTTTTTGCATTGGTGAATTGCATAGGTCAATGTAATGTAATTCCAATTGCAGTAGTTCTGAAATGTCAAACCCGACTCTGCCAAGCTTCTGCTTGATGTTGTCATAAAAACTAATGGTATTAGTAGAAGTAACGTTAGAAAAAATACCCAAAAGCTATTATTAAAAGATCGAGTGATTGTGTAAAAAGTATTTTGGTTAGTGGTATCATCTACGATAAGAAAAGAGTAAGCTACAACTTTCATGGACGACACTAAATATTGATATTTGAAACCTTGTGTCTTGCTTACTTTTGCTCTATCTACGATTAACTGATCCACTATTACTTTGGGGTAAATATCAGCAGATCCTGATTGTATATTTTTATTGAGAACAAAGGAAATGTTTAAATGTAATTCTATTGCACACATAAGATTATCCAATGGATCATTTGTGCCAAAATATTTTGAGTTTAGACAAGCATTTGGATTGAATTTTAGCTTTATTGATGTAACTTTAAGACCACTAAATCTTCGTTGTACATTACGCTCCCAAAATGATCGAAGATTTAAGAAGTTGGCTTGGTTTTTAGGCAAACTATGTAACATTATACGATTTTCTAGTAAACTTACTAGATGTAATTTTCCGACTGGATCTAGATACAATGGTGTTCCCGAATAGTTTAGACTAGAAATATTCCAATTTAGTGTTTTCATAGACTTCATTTTGATGATATCATCCGTGCGAGTGTTTGAAAAGTAGACCACAAAATCGGGATCAGTTTCTTCACCTTGACTTAGGTCTGGGTTTACAATATTAGAGCTGATCTCATGAAAGAAAACATGACAACGAACATACTTAGTGATTTGAGATAAGTATTCCGATGAAACTGTATGGTTAACGTTAAATATTGGCCTGTATGCCTCATTGTTTCCGTATATTAAAAGATAAGGTGTTTCAGAAAACACTGTTGTGTGTATTTTATAGAACCAAGGATATAGCACACCGGTGAGGTGCCTCCCTTCAGTTATACTTATATCATTAAAATGAAGCTGTTTCCAAATTATAAGGCAACTACTAAATATTTCTATATTTTTATCTAAAGCAATTGTGTTTGTTTTACAAGTATTGTCTTTACTATAAAGACAATGAATTAACTCTGAATGTAAAAGAACTACAATAATTTGAAAGGAAATATGTTTGATACAAGTATTTTTGTTTGATATGATTGCCATTAGGCTGGCTTGTTATATTATTATTTTGGAAAACAGTTAAGGAATTTTTGGAAAATAGGATTGATTTTGTGTGCAAATTTACGATATTTCAGTTTCAGTTAGCAGTGTTTGCTAAGACAATTGTTACCACTGTTTATTAAGTTTGTGTAAGAATACAAGAAAGCAGAGCAGATTGTTTTTCCAAACTGCGATGGGAAGTGTTTTGCTACTGATAATATTTTTGCAATTAAGCTAGCTCTTTATATACGTTTACTAATAAATTGAGCCAACTCTTATTGGTTTTAGATTAGTTAACTCGTAGGGAGGTTTACTTAATCTTTTGTTTCGGATACTCGATATTATGTCTTATGGCATTGGGTACAAAATTCGAAAACACCTGCATTTCAATTTGCAATAAATTAATTTATCCTTCAACTACAGATCTATTGACGCCCTTGTTCACTAATAGCACAATTAGTTGATTATATTACTTGTTTTGTTCCCACGCAAGAACTTTCATAACATATTGCAAAACAGTTTATGTAAATTTTAAGTTGCGAGCTGACATGCAAACAAAAACACATAAACTAATTCTAATACAATAGTGCAAAAATTTTAGGACAATGGTTCATTTGTTGACTAAATTGATAACTTTGCTCAAAAAACTTATTCAGAAGCTTTATATCTTCACACCAATATGCCAATAATAACACTGCTGGAATTAGTGAATTTTTAGTATGTGCATACGTGTTTGCAAATACTTTTATGTCACCTATCAGCGCTCATCTTCATTCAAGGTTGCTCGAGTCCAGGTTTACATAATGAAAATTTCAATTTTTCACTTGTCTACAATCAAACTGGACAAATATCAAGGAACTGGGGTAGCCTTTAATTTACCACCTTACGAAATAATTGTATTGCTTGTTTTGTAAGCAAAAAGTAAGTTTATTGAATACAAATTAGATTATATCTGTCAACATCTGTTATTTGTAATAATTTTCAGTTAAATATTGATTTGTACTCTATTAATAACAGTCTAAGGTTAATGTTATGATTAAAATTCAAACTGCTTTGGACTTGAATTTGAAGTTTAAAGCAAGCCAAAGATTACTTGAAACACATTTGGTTTTGCCGTAACTTGTTTGTACTCAACAAAGTATTGTCGATAATTTCAATGCAGGATATTGCAAGTACACATTTAGTCACGTACGAAACCCTGATACGCTATTAAAACCTCTTTGTATTAAACTCCAATCCAAATCCAATTTTTCAACCAAATTCTATTTTTCCATTGTTATAAGGTTTTTTTAATTTGAATATAAGTCCTGATATTGTACCTTAGCTTATTGTAACAAGCATTGCATTGGAAACTTTACATGCAATACAGAATTTACGATAACGCCTCCTTATAGAATCTGGAGTAGGTACGGGATTATATTTCTCTGTAGTTATTCTACCAAATCATGGTTTTACGTTGTTAATTTAACAGGGGGACATGAAATTAAGGATGATGGAAGCCAATTGATTTGAAAGTTACTGGTTAAAAAATAATGTTATAAAACTAATATAATGTTAGCCACCATATTAATTAAATTTTAAAAAATGCCTTGAAAAAAGTTTCAATGTTTTATCTTTAATAAACAGAAATGTATTTATAGTAAAGCCAACCTTTATTAAAACTTGCAAAACCATTTGTTATTTAATTAAACTTTTATTAAAAACCAATTAGTGGTCAACTTGATAGCAAGCACTAGAATTCTGTTTTTATTTCGACTGTAAACTGTGAACATCAAATTTGAAAGAAAAACTCGAGGATACTTTAATTAAAGTATACTACTTACGAGTGGACACAGATTAAAATTAACCTGATGTTTTCACTATAAATGATATAGTGCTGGCATATAAAATGAAAATAGAATATTTTGGTTATTGAAAAAAAGATTAATTGTTAATATGTAGATTAGGTTAATTATAAGTATATTAGAATTTTGTCTTTCAGAAGTCTACTTCAAAACTTTTCCGCTCATTAAATAAAACTTTTCAATAAAAGTACATAACTACTATTTGTTTGAGTTACCGTTAACATCTAATAAATCTCATAACAACATTATAAAATAGGAATTCGGCGATTCAAATTCCTCTGAAATACTAAAGCTACATGGTTTTCAATTAAAATACTCAATGTAATATCGGTCAGTCAAGTGTTTGTGTCATTACTATTAACTCGAAAGGTCAAACATTAAAATAATATCTAACAGATTTTCAATCATATTCTCTATGAAGTTTCTAGTAAAGTTTTTGCCTATTGAATAATAGCTACCGTAAGTATATTTTATTGGTTGCAATGCCATCGCTTTCTTTAAATTTATTTCGTTTTGATATGATCTGTTAATGCAATATCTTAGTTTTATTTGTCTTAGCGTTTCATTTGGTAAAGCTACAATTAGTTCACCAGTTCGAGAAACGATTGAGTATAAAATGGACTGACCGATCACAACAATCATTGCTGAGACTATATAAAGCATATAAACGGCAGAATCTAATCGTCCGTAACCACGAACCAAAATCCACATTGATTGAATAAAGAAAAAATGAACAATTGACATGGCTACAAAACAAAGCCTTTGAAGTGCTAAACCAAGTATATTGCTTAAAATAAATAACTGAGCATAATATCTGTAGAAGTCTGACGTATTTCCAACTCTATAAAATAAGGTAGCTACGAGATCTTGAATATATTTTATGGTAGCTACGCCTCCACAACCACTTACGTCATTTGCTCGAAATGCTTCGCAAAATCCAGGAAGAAGTAAAAATGATCGAATGAGAATAAAAATCAAAATAGTTGAAATGCTTCTGTATTCCGGTTTGTAGGAAAGGTCTTCTAGTACCCAGTAAGGTCCGTCCAGATTATTAAAAATGCAAACGAAATAAACCATGAAAGCTGCTCCATTAGCTGACTGAGCAGTTAACATGAAAAAATCTGTGCTAGTTCCTTGACACGAATGGCTTAACATTCTGGCGTTGTATTCTAAAATGTAAATCCTCAAAACGATTAAAATCTTTGCAAATAATTTCAAGTTTAGGAAAAGGTTAGGGTTTTCCTTACTTTTATACATTTGGATTTCAAGCTGAATAAACTCGTTTATGGCAGATGAGTATAGATGATGTCGTAAAGCAGCGACGCCATAAGATCCAAATAATGCAGCAGTAAAAGCCCAGAATCCTGTGGCTAAGATGGAAAAGTGTATTAGATTAAAGGCTGGGCGTTTCAAAAATGGCTGTGTCGTTAACGTGTAAACACAGGTTAACCATAAAATAAACACGAAGGCATTAACGATGATCCATTTTACCCATTTTCGGGTTTCAACATTTGGAGATATTTGTTTGGTTACAGGATTCCATTTAATTGGAATTTCTTCTAAGTAGGCATATGTTAAACGCATTATTTGGAACGTTTGTTCTTGATATTTTGTCAACATTGTAAGTGACTTAGTAGGTCCACTAACTCTATTTGTGTTTTGTTAAAATGTTTTAGATATATGACTATTTTACACGGAATAATTTGTGTACTTGCACTACGTTCTGAAAATATTGTAACCCAATGTTGGCAAGTTGAAGTCCTTTGAAAGATTACGTTTAAACATTTGTAAGAACTGTAAGAAATTGTTCAAGCCGTTAATCTAAAACACAAGTTTAGTAAACGATGTAGCAATGTTGTCTTGTTCGACGACTGAAACGAAAATGATAATATGTTGGGAAAGTGTATACTAATGTTAGAAACAATATATTTTAGTTTCAGATTGTAGCCCTTCGTTCGTCATTTTATTGCTACAATAAGCTCTTTCATAATTTAGAAGATGATTTAATTTTGAAGATTTCAAAACAAGATATGATTTTCGATTACAGAAAAGACTAAAATAAGCTGCTGCCTTGATACTGAGTAAGCTTAAAATTATAATTGGACTTTATATACGGATATTATCCAAGTAGCTTAGGTCAGAGATTAGTTAGCATGATTTAATATTATAAATTTTGTTTTGAATTTTAATACATAATGCTGAAAACAAAACGAAGTTGTAAATATTTTGAAAACTAGACTACAAACTTTTTTTAGAAGTACGTAATAACATGAACTTAACTAAATTATATGATAATAATATTTTTAAGTGAGCTTTTTGAGTACGCTAAAATAACTACAAGGCAAGAAACATTCATATGCATGGAAAAATCATTAAGATGAAATAAAAATAGGTCCTTGAATATGTTTTTTTTAAATATGTTTAAAAAACTAAAAAATATGTTAGGCAATATCGTTTAAGAAACCTATTGATTATACTGCGAAATGTGTTCAGGCGCTTTCGTTATTTAAGCAAATCGGATTATTCAAACAGACCTAAATCTGAAATAATATAATTTATTTTCTGAATGATTGGGATCGGCTACCAGTGTTCCAATATTGTTTTTTAAACTGAAATATTTTGCTTGTTTTTTGACATCCTAAAAGTGCAAGGTTCCAAATTAGATATTTTAATCCTCTCAGGAATGTATGAGTGATTTTATGCTTTGTTTCTTAGATGTTAAATACTGAAAATAAAAATAGCAGCATACATTTAGTGCATGTCGAATCTTTACATGTCATGGTAATACAACTGTAAGCAAAGTCAGAAATTGAAAAACGCAACCGTAACATGATTTGATCTAGTAATTAAATGCCGCCGTAATATTAATTAAATGCTTTCATTTTTCTGGATTTTAAATCTAAACTTTTACGTATAGAAGCATACATGTAGTTTTTTGTGAGAATAGAAGTTAATTTGGTATTATACCAGATTAAGCTTCTTTAAAGTCCAAGTAAATATAGCGCATGTTTTTAATATTACAGATGACAAACATGTTTTGAAATACCGAAAACAATTGTCATGTCGTAATAATTAGTAAAGGTCATTATTTCAGGCAAGCTATGTTTTTTACCAGGCAAGCTATGTTTTTTACCAGGCGAGCTATATAAGGTTTAACAAAATCAATTAAGATCAAAATCACAAGATGGAAAAAATTGGAAAATTAAATTAAAGTAAAACCAGTATGTGGAACTATGAAAACAACTCAGCCATGTAGTTAAATTAGAAGCTACCATATTAGTGTTTTTAAAAATTGTTACACTTCTTTTAGGACATTTCAATATCAAGTATATAAGGAAGAAATTTTGACCGTTATTAAATAATTATTCCGGTAGCATGACAACTTACTAATTAAAACAAGATGGAGTAACTTAACTGTTAATCCAAATTTTGATAAAGAAGTTCAAGTTAATGTTTTTTCTTTCAGTAAACATTTTTTACATGTGTCTTGTATAAGGCTTTGTATTGGTATGATTCAATATTGACAAGGACAACGAATTGATGTGAGAGCTATTGCTGGCATAATAACATCTCATCATAAGTCTACAAGTTTTGTACAAAGATGCCAAATTTACCCAAACTTGCCAGATATTAGTTGCTAGATTTCAAGAACATATTCATTGTGCAAATTAATTGTGTACCGTTATAACCAGAACACTAAAGCTTAAACCTACAATTCTTTGTTAATTGTCATTATTTAAAGTTTGGTTTTGTGTAAAATGTATTGTTTTGGTTTTTCCGTTTATTCAACTTCATTTTATTGAGAATTTGAAACACAATCCATAATCCATATTAAAGATAGCTGGAGGCGTACACGTTTCATACTAGATTTAAGTTTAACCTTCGCCACATATATGAAAGCATTTTTTATTTAACCCACGCTTCCAGTGTTCAAAGGATTTTGTTCACACATTGCAAGCTTAATCGTGCAAAATACCAAATAGTTTAACAATTTCATTATTCTAAAAATAAATTTCTCAATTGGAATAATTGACATATATGGAATTCAAGAAAATATACAAGCAAATTCATAGTGGGTTATTTTTTGTTAGCAATAACGATACTACTGTAATCGTTTACCCTTAAAGTGTTCAAACTTAGCTTCAATTTCAAACCTTTATATTTTATATAAAATGAACCTTGAACTATTCAAAACCGTTTTGGGTTATTTAAATGCATTTCAATTTTATATTCAAAAGCCCTAGAACTTATTTATTAAGAAGTTAAAATAGGAGTAGAATAGCTTAACTTGATGTCAGTATAACATTCCAATCGTAGTATTAAAATAACGTGGGCGAATTTCAAAAAAGATTTTTTTGCATATAAAATACAAATCGAAAAGCCTGTAAATGATGTAAACTGGAGACTGGCCTATTCTTTCCTGCAACAAGTAAACCTGAACGTCCATAAAATAAATGTACAACTTGCATGTATTTTTGTGAAATTGTAATGTGTTGGAAACTTTCAAAAATGATGAAATAAAACTGATACAGAACATAAACATGTATCTGAACAGCATTTCATTCTAACCTTTTGAAAAATGTTTGATCTGATTACCCATACAAGGTATTATTTTAGTAGT
>JAQFXM010006138.1:0-13700 GCA_034693345.1 Entomobrya multifasciata | reverse complement strand
AATTGTAAGATTTTTCTATAAATAGAAGTGTAAAACGGAAGCAAGTCGTTCATTCGTCATTGTTCATTCGTCATTGTTCATTCGTCATTGTCATTCGGTCAGTAGTAGTCGATAAGGAAAATTGATTGTAATTTAGTTGAGCTACGGTGTAGTGCCGTAGCATTTGATATATGAATTGAAATTTGGTCAGTAATTTGTGAAACTGAATAAAGTTGATGTATTTTGATTGAAAAAGTAATATCTCGATTCTCCTGCGTTCCTGACATTTGATTTGATCCCTTGAAGAGCACTGGCTCGTTTATACTTGTCTTTGATTTTTTACATCTCATCATTTTATCCCTTTCTCATTTTCTTTCTTTTTTATTTTAAACTTCTCTTCTGATCTTCTCTAGCTATTTTTATCTAAAAGCTAACAGTCTAACTTAATTTTTTCCTTTAAAACACTGAATATGTTTCATTCTAAGAAAACCTTGAAAAGTTTTTTGTAATTTTGTTTTAGCACTTTACATAGATATTCTCCGAATCCTCCGGCTTGGTATTTGTCTCAAGCGCTGTGCAAGTATATTTTTTTGGTTTGGGGTTCATCAAAGGAATAGCAATAATAACATGACCTTCATTTCCCTTGCTTTGGGAACTGATCATCATTTTCTTTTCTTACGGCATCTCATTTTATTGCCGATCAAGTTGACGAAGATAATCAAACAAAAAAATCACACAAAATCTAACGGTTTCGGAACGATATTACTTTTTGTAACAGCATTGGTTTTACACAATCGAAAGGCCATAGGACTCTTTACTTTTCGAGGCATCTTAGTTCACGTTGGCTTGACGACATATGCAAAACGATGCATCCACCAGCCACACTTTTGCATATATATTTACCAAATGATTACATGATGATGAGAATCTCTTTACGAAGAAAACCTCAAAGGAAAAAAATAAAATTCACTCCTTTTTACTTTCGACTTTTCGGTTCACAAGGTGGATTGGATACGTAACATGCCTTTATATAATATAGCGAGGAGGAGGAATACACCTCTTATCAAAAGTTACTTTTTTCCCTTTTTTCTTACAATATTTAACTTTTTACTTAATATTGTATGTGTAATTCAAAAGACTTGGATTTTTAAAAAAGGATGAAAGCGCTTGGCCTGTTCCCTGTTCCCTATTGAGACGAAGAAGAAAAACTCGATTTCATTTCAACCTCATGAATTTCAAAAAATGTCTATAGAGCGATAAAATAAGAAATGAATATTGTACTTTCCTCCTTCGTTACATTTCCATCTTTTTTCACTTTGCATATTCATTATTAAGTAAATTTTCCTTTCTCTCCATGCAGCTTGCAACCCTGCTCTAAAGACAGACCGAAGAAGAAGAAACGACGGAGCAAGAAAAGATACCGAGATGAAAAAAATTGGAACGTTATTGCTTCACCACCTCTGCCACCATTTCCACCACCACTGCGCCTGATAAAGAACTCGTTTTACTTTTTTGCAGTATTTCTCTCATGAAAATAGTTCTAATATCGTCATCATCGTCATACCGTTCTGATTACTATCAGACTAGACTAGACCAGACCATCGAAACCCAAGAAAGATCAACCAGCAAAAAAGATCTAAGAAAAGAGAATTGCGCTTCCAGGCAAAAATATGCATGTATAATAATGAGAAATATATATGTGTGGTATTATGACGAAATGCGATGAAAGTTGAGAAAGAGCAAAGAAAAAGTGACTCAGTCACTCACTCACACAGGATATTATTATTATTCTTTTTAAAAACCTCACTAGAGAGTTAAACTGATGATGTCTGAATGAATGAGCATTAAAAGAAGCAAAAAAAGCAGGGAAAAGGCAAATAGCACCACCACACCATACCATTATGTATACCAGCAGCAATCTGTTTGGATCTCTCTCTTTTTACCAAGTGAAATGAATGGTAATGATGAAGAATAAAAAGAGTGAAAGAAGGAAAGACGTCCAAGCATGGTTGTAGGATCACCATGATCATCTTTATCATAATCATGATAACTTATTTGGTCTTTGTGAGAGACTGACATTACTATTAAGTACCCTTTTCAACAAAGAAGGACCAATATGGATATGTGGAGGAAGTATATTAGTTATGAATGAGTATGCCCAAAGCCCAGCACTCAAAAATAATAATGGTATGCGTGGATAGATAGATAGCTAGAGTAAAAGCAATTTTGCATTGTACAGAGAGTCCTTTTCACTGGTATGGAAATGAACACTTATGAAAAAAGTAAATGACGGACGGAGAAAGTTGAAAAGGAAAATCAAAAAATCAGTAGTGGTGATACGCACGCACGCATTCACACATACACACCAGCTGCTATTTGATGGAGTCAGTTTAATGTAGTCCATAGTCGGTAAATTGCACTCTTTACCAAATATGTTATATACAGTCTGTCGCTCTTTATTAATGCAAGATTCTCTTTGAACTTTCTTTTGAGAGGGTTATATATTTTTCTTGAAGTGGATGTTTGACGGGTGGGATGAAGGGATGGCGATCATGACATGGCATATGACGAGGAGGAGGAGGTGATGGAGGAAAGATGATGATGATGTGTGTGATTTGTGACAGCTAAATATGAAATGAATGAAGAAAATGCATGCATGGTGAATGGAAAGTTGTACTGGATTTTTTCTCCTTATTTGTACGTGTTTGTAGTGTAAAGCAATTGCAATACATTCAATTGAACGATGAGAAGTGAAACACGTGCGGACTTTGGAAAGAGAGAAGTGCAAGAAGTGTAAAGAAGAATATTATGGTTTTATTCTTCATATCTTCTTGGAAGAGGGTGAAAGGTAAATTACGCCCCTTTTTCACTACTTTACTCTCTTTCAAAGAAAATGAATGGAGCTGGATGAAAAGAAAATAATAAAAGTATATGATGGACAGATGCATGTACAAATTGCTTATACCTTCGCATATATAAATACGTGTGTATATGTTATTTTTCTTTCATTCACACTTGTATTCAACCATTCAAATAATAACATTTCTAGAAACTTTTTGGTGCATACTCACTGAACATAATCATCTTAAAGGAAATGCATAGTTGGTTGGTGCAACTGCAAAAAAAATGCACGCTTTTTTGTTGTTGTGTACACAAAAGCATGCTTTTAGAGATAAATTGTTGTAAAAAATTATTTCTTTTTTCAAATGTATTTTTTCTTTCACACCAACTAAAAAGCTTAAGGTAACTCGTGGACAAACATAATAGTAACTTTGTAAAGAGGATAAACACGAAAGATGTTGAAATAATTGACTTTCGTATTTCTATTATTTTTGGTAAATGTGCTTCTTTAAAATATTGACATTGCTAAAATATTTAAATAAAAGTGTCTTCAAATTTATGAAATACACTTTTTTCTTCAATATACACTTTTACTACACGCTTTTACATAAAAAATAGACAGAATAAAACAATTTATTCAAGTTTATAGTATAGCACTTGTTCTCAAAAACTTTTCAACCCTTTCACCCATCCATTCACTTAAAATGCACTCGTTTTTCTCTCGCTATTCTTGTTTTTGTGTGTATTACCGCGAGTCCTCAACAACAACAAAAAGTTGAATTGCTTGTTCACTTGGTTGACTGGCTGCTTATTGGAATGCATTACTCTTTCTTGTTGGTGAAATCAAGCAAAAACGCAAAACCAAAAAAGCACTTGAGTTGGTAAAGAGGGCGGATGCGGGTAGCCTTGGCTGACGTATAGGTAAGTTTTTTGTGGAGGAAATGTGGAAGAAGGTGCGGAGAAGTGGATGAAGGCAAAAAACGCAGCTTCCAGCGATGACATCGGATGCATATTACAACAGGATGAATAAGTGAACTGCGTTCTGTGTACATTGTGTGTGTGGAATATAATGTAAATGGAAGGGTCACGAACGAAGACGTTTTAGGAATTGAATGAATAGTACTCTCAGACAAGTAGAGAGAGAGAGAGGTCGGCTATAACGTTGCATCACTAAATCTGAAGATTACAAACGTAATTTTTGTGTTTTCACCAAAATGCTATGCTTTTCATGATGATCATGATGATGATGTCGGTGATGTGATCTTTTGCGTCTGGTTTTTCCTACAGAGGACCGACAGGAGTAGAGGTAGTCGCCTGAGTATAAATGACCTGTCAATAGAAAAGTTTAGGAAAATTGTTCAAAGTCGGCCTTGTGGAATGGGATATGAACAGAAGAACGAAGAAGGAATGGAAAGAGAAAGTTTTTTCCTGAACTTAAGCTATCCTACGAGCTATGTGTACAATTTATATAAAGCGTGGTGAACTGAACAGAGAGAACAACAATAAGAGAGAATAAAAAGGGAAAAAAGTTGGTTTGTTTGTTGGTCTTCTTGTTTTTCATGGACTTGCACCCTCCATCACATGGACAACCTTGATAGCTCAGCAACAACGAAGAAAAAAAATCATTTTCGGTATCATTGCCATGTGTAATGTGTGCCTTGAATGCAAGTACTTTACAGATATACTTTTTGGTGATTTCCATGAATTCTTTTGCTCTCTGGATTTATTTTCTGGGGAGAGGATTGGAAAGCTGAGAGAAAAAATGGAGAAATCATCCCAGAGAAAATAGAGAGGGGGAAGAGGACAATAAGGTTATCTGCTCCTGGTTTTGGTTGCATGCTTCAAGCAATGTTGACAATGTGTGTGCATTTACATAAAATACTGCTCGTGGCGATGCGATGTGTATGCATGTCTGCGTCTGCAACGGAATTGAAAAAAATTGGGGAATCCAACATGAAAATTACTGTTTGATGATCATGATCATTGTCGAATGTTTACTTGTCCTGAGGATAACGTAAATTTATTTTTCATTGAAAAACTTTTCTAGAAAAAAAAACGAACAGTCAACATTACGAATTTATGGATGTAGTTAGTTTACAGTTATAAAAGTTACATACAGGTTTTCTAATTACGATAACTGCGCGTATATAGTTTTAATTGAGATTCACTGTCTATTAGAGCAATTTCAGGTTGAGAAATTGCAAAACTAACGAAGAAACGTATTAAGGTACCTTTTCTCAAAAACAAACTAGCATCACTATAATCTTCCCACGGAATAACACATCTTGGAGAAATGGATTCCTCGTGTCCATTTTGCTATTTTTACAAGAAGATTATCGTAAACATGAACGACTACACCGGCTATTGACTACTGAACTGAACATATAGGCTTTACTCTGCTTTTATACCGTTCCATTTGCTGTCCATCAGCAGTTGCCAATAATCGTAATCATGATCATTATCTTTCCATTTTAGCTTGAATGGAACTTATCATGGCATCGTTGCCGTTGTCGTCAACGCATGTTTATAACTGTCATCATCAGAAAGCATAACATTATCGTCATGATCATCATCTTCGTGATCACATCTCTAAATGTACATGTCTTGGCATATTTAGCCCTTTCTCAATTTTGGTCCATCAACTTACAAATTGCCTTTGCAAAAAAAATCACGGTAAATATTTTATGAAGATCATCATTAGCAATTTTATGATGACAATGCTGACAACAAATGACATCATAAGCAACTTCAATTCAGTATCGTATGGATGACACCAATAAATGGGATGCGAAAGCAAGTAATAATCTCTTCTATTGTAACTTTTGTATCAAACTAAAACGTTTACGACTTACTTTTGGACATTCAGGAATGTTATTACATTTATGCTTTTAGTATTACTGAAGTTTCTTTCAAGTCGTGTCAACTTTATATTTGCTAAGTTAACCCATCTATACCGTAATCATCCGGTAATGTTGCTCTTTTCAATACATCTAGCATAGGTGACATTAAGAAATGATGACATCAAGGTGATTATAGCAGTACAGTAGCAATAAATGACATTTTTCCAAAGAATAACAGTTAATGAGTGTAATTTTTAAATGCCCAAATGTAGAAAAGATTGTATTTAGTCGACTTGTATCGGTTTCATTTCAAAAAAGATGATTTATATCAGTATATGTTTTCTCGAAGTTTACCCGTTTTCTATTCTTTCAATATTTTACATCCAATGAATTGCTCTATCTATATCGAAGTACAATTATTAAAAACCACGTTAATTATTTGAGTGGCGTAATTTGGACTACAGAAAATTCATGTCCCCATTCCCAACCGGTAAACTTCTCCACATAATCAAAATAAACAGAGAAAACCGAACCTTCTAAAGGTCTGTGAATCTAAAGCAACTACCATCAGTGACTACTGACTACTTATGTCAATTGGGAAACGCAATCATTTATTCCATAAAAGGGAACATTTAAACACATATTCTTAAAGTTTTACTAGTTTATGTATCATCAGCAGTTGGTAGTTTTCCATCTTTAGAATCATCATTTCGCATTATTTTTGGGTACGATGTCACTATTCATTTGAAAGAGTACTGTGTAAGACAAAACTGAAGAGTTTTTTAAATCAGCACTATGCAGTAATCTTAGTATAAAAAACGGTTAAGCCGATATATAACACTACACAACATAAAGAAAATGCGTACAGTTAACAACAGGAAACCTTATTGGGTCAATCAGGGCCAAAGAAACGGTAAAAACAATAAAACGAGGAAAGTCGTGGATTTTTTCAGAAAGAAAGTGGATATCAACTCAAATTAACGATAAAAGAAGCACAATCAGGTTACTTCTAAAAGATTGTCCTAATGCTACTACTGGATTCACGTATTTTCTTTGTTACAGAGATTGTTATTGGAAAATGATAAAATAACAGAGAGTCAGAGGAAAAGATACGAGAAAAGTATATTAATACAACATAACACAACACATACGTCTATATGAAGATATTCTTGTTGCATCCGTGTAAAAAATGTTTTTGTTGTTGTAATGTCATGTCCACCATGAAGTCCAACAAATAAGCTATTACGTTACCAAAAAGTGTCTCTGAGTGCGAAGATGAGCTCTAGTTTTCTTGTGGTATTGAGTAAGAAAGGCAATTTAATGTTTTGCAATGTCATGATTGCCTTTTTTGTTGTGGCTATTTTTTACCTTGGTTTTTTGTTCGGTTTTAATTTGTTTTCCCAAGTCTATCGTACAATAATTGCTTTTCTCCAAAAAATGTGTGTGCACATTCTCAGTCTTCCTAAAAGACTGAATCGATTCGAAAGCTGAAAAAGGGGAGATACCCAATAGTGGATAGAGTTTTTACAGATTTTTATCCCTTTTGTTGTTCAATTTATATTTACCCTGTTATTTCCCAGCTTTGCGGTAGTCTGGCGAGTCGCCGGTGACTCCGTCTAGGTTTTTCCGGGCGAGGCTGGTGGAAAGCGGAGCTTCCCCGGCAATCTGTTGAGGACAGGCGAAGCCGGAACTCTAGGATTTCTTCCCGGGATTCAAGAGGACTCCCTTTCCAGTGCTTTGTCTCTCTTGTGTACAGTGTGTAGCATTATAGCACCCTGTTGCGGTTCCTACAGCTTCCTTCCTCTGCCACTTTCCTCTCCCTCGCATAACATACATGCATACCTACATTAATATATTTGGAGAGAGTCAGGGAGATACATCTTTCACAGATTTTGATCTTTCACAGCAGGAAACTTCCTTTCCAATGTCAAGCTTGATTTCATCCAATTCCAAGTATATCTCCCCAATACTCTACCTAGCCATGTCACTTTATACCCATTTAAACTATACGGCACTAATTATTGCCATTTCTTTCCTTTCTTTTTTCTCCCTTTTCTCCAAATTGTTCCTGAAAAAGAAAGCTTTTCATTTCACCCCTGTTTTTTGTTCTTTCCCTTTTTGCTTATTAATCAGTATTTTTTCCTTCCCTGTTCTATTCAGCCTCAGCCTATTCCATTTTTTCTCTTGACATTTTCTCGTATGATTGCTACTACGACATTCTAATACACTCACTTTGTTTGATGATGTTGTACATCAATTTTATGAGCTTCTTCCATTTTCTTTAGAAATGGAAGGGAAAAATACAGAGAGAACAGCAGCATCTCATAAAAATCATGATGATGATGTAGGACGTGGCCATCATAATAATAGTAAAATAAAAGTGTTGCTAGAGTGGTAGTGGTGGTGAGTGGGAATGAATAACCCTTTCCATCTTTTGCTTGTGGATGAAAGTAAAAATGCATGACAAGTAATAATATTCCATTTCCACTTTGCACTTTCCCCTATTTTCTCTTTACACACATGATTTTATACACAGTTATTACTTTTTTATTTATTACGTATGCGCTTAGAATACATGGTGTCCACTTTATTTTCGTAATATACTTATTTTGATGTAAGTAGGAGAGGGGAAAACTTGTAAAAATACTGTTATTTTGAAAAAATGTAGGATGAACTTTGATGATATCACTTTGACAAGTAGTGGTGACGATGATGTAAGTGGCTGCAAATACAAAATCTACTTGTTGAAAAAGGGTTATTCCATCACCATTGTCGTTGTCACTTCAATAATGATTATGACGACTTTGTTTAAAGTGTAAAAGTTGTCAAGTGCTTACTTACTCATATTTAGGAATAGAACATAGCTAGAAAAGCATATTGTACTTCACACCTTTTCCACAACCAAAATAACGGCATTTTTGGTCGTGTAATAATTTGTAAGATGGCTTATCCATGTTCGGCGTATTGTGAATTGATAACTGGCTAAAAAGTATTGACATCATCAACCTTTTAAGTAAAATTACATCCTTTGCACACATCCGATCATTGTATCTGCAGTATTTTTAAATCTTAAATTGTCCAATTAATTTTTTGCTGGAATTTAACTTTTCATAGTTTAAAAAAGTTGTGATCCAAACACAAAAAGAGGTTTGGATTTGACAGTAACATTTCATAAAAGCTATTTATTTTCGAAACTGTCGAACAACTTTGTAAATTGATTTTCCCCGAAATTTAAATATAGGCATTTACCTGTCATCATCGTACGTTGTACACATCGTTTACAAGCTATGTACCTATGAATATACGAAAGCTCGTGATCCTGATCATACTATCATAAACCGTAGTGCCGTAGTGTCAAACGATACCATCAAGGAAATGGAAAAAGTTTTTCTTACCAAATTTCCTAGAAAAATAGTATTAACACTTTTCTTCTTGTTATCTCCCTCAAGATTATTGAATGCTTGGAAATATTATTATAGCTTTTTCAATTTCCTTTTATTTATTTATCCAAGAAAAACACTTGAGATTATAAAGATGGAACCTGTCATTGTGTACTTTACTCATACACGTTTATTCAAAGAAGACAAGTTGGGTAAATATATCCTTCCAAGAGCCTACCTGTTTCTGTCGCTCGAATTTTTTTTTACTTTCTTGTGTAATGCCTAATAGAATTAAACGTTTTTTATACCTTAACTAGAACATGTTTCAGAAGTTTTACTAAAAATATTGCAAAATTTTATACAAATGTTCCGCAAAAAATAAAAGTTTGACAGAAAAAAGTGTTTCAATGGAATACCATCTCATCTCACCGTGATATAGTATACTCGTTAAATTCCCCGGGGTTGTAGACGGAGATCAGCTCCTCCACGCGTTTCATTTATTTTTGTACATTTTTTAAAAGAGAAAATATTTCGAGTTCTGTTGAAAGTCGAGTGGAGAAAAACATAAAGCATTTTAAGGAAATAGCAAAGAATCCAGATAAGAAGGTAGACAAAAAATTGTTTCCTTTCTTCATTCCTCGCGAGACTAATAAACTATGACAGATGCCTTCAAAACTAACAAAAGTTGAATGGGAAGATACACACAGAAGGTATCTCTCTTGTGGAAAATTGTGAGTATTTTCTTCTTCTTCACCACTCAAAACTCTTGTGTGAGTAAGTGTATAGCAGAGAAATGAGCGATTGAATTGTTTTTACAACTGAAACTCTTGAAAAGCGAAGAAGAGGAAATACTTTGTACTTGTCTAGAAAAAATATTCCCAAATGAGAGGATTCACGAAAAGAAAATATAAATGTATGGCAAGGAAAATAAGTAAAAATTGCTCAATCATCAGTAAAAAAGGGTTATGGTATGGGTGTGTGTGTGGTTAGTTTTTTTGGTGAAGGATTACTCATATGTTTTCCTATACTCAAAAATATAACCACACTACAACACTTGAGTCCTTCGGGGGTAAAAATGACAAGATTATCGATGTACATGCAACTTGGAACAGATAAGCTTGATAAATAGAAGAGAAAATTCTGAGAAAAAATACAGATTCTCGTTAACCCAAAAAAAAGAGTGGACAACTCGACAAAACTCTTTTGCTTCTTTGCTTTTTCAACCGTTTTATTTGGATTTACAAATCATTACTCAAATGACACACTCGTTGACAAGTGACAAAAATTTCTGAATTTATTTTATTTATTCAATTTTTCTTCACTGCCGATCCACCAGACATTTTTCTCTTTATAGCAGCAATACTCCAGTGGTTCTCTTGCTGTTGATCCACAGGCTTTATAGGGTAATCATCAGTTTTGGCAATGAGTCCCTCATTAATCCGAAAGGAAAGGGTACCAAAAAGAGTAATGGCTAAAAATATGATGATTTGATTGTACAAGCCTGTTAGTGTTCCAATAAAATATCCTGTGGCGCAGGTGGCTGCTTGGAAGAATCTGTAAATTGCCAGAGCGGAAGAAGGATCTTCAGGCCATACGACACCAATTTGGGCACACAGTTGGGGTGTGATGCAACCGTCACCGAGGCCTAAAAGGAAAGCACAAAGCATTGCTACAGGGATGGAAGGAGGATTTATCCAGGATGTTTCGTTGGTGGGACCCAAAGGGGCTGCGTCGGAGAGATTTATGTACATCAGCACAAATGAGATACAGTGGGCTATGCAGGATGATGTGACGATGAAATTTCGTTCTGAAAAGTACAAAATAGTTGCCTTACTTATGTCTGTTAAAACTCGAATTAAAATATAAAATTTTGTTTTCGTACTTGATTTTATAAAGTTGAGTTTATCGACAAGAATGCCAAAGAAGAGTCCTCCAAATAGTGTTCCAACTCCAATCAGTATTCCAGCAACCCCCACAAGTTTTCTTGTATCGCCCCCAAATGCCTCGGAGAATGCTACTGAGGTTGGGTAAATAGACGTGAAAAAGGCAATTTCCATTCCATTGTACATTGCAGCAGGAATCACAAGCAGCATGTGCTTATTGGAAAGTAATCGGAAAGGTGACATGATTGTGGTGATAATACTTTTGTTTTTCTTGTCCTTCTTTTCTAGTCCATTTTCCTCATCCTCAAGTTTCTTTTCTCCTCTTCTGAAGAGTCCAAAAACAAAACAAAATGCGTAAACAACAAAAATAGGAAACGTGAGAAGCTTGATTACATTTTGTAACTTAAGAAAATTGCAGTTCATTGAGTTTAATTGCTTACTTGGGCTTTCCTAGAAAGACGAACGTGATGGAGGATAACATAGCAAGACACATCAGAGTGGAGATGACCAAAAAGCGGGTTTCGTGATCAATGTGATTCATCCCTTGAAATCTCCAGAAAACAAATCCATTTCCAAGTAATTGCCTACGCGCGAACCAAACAAGAAAAATAAAATGTAAAACAAGGAAACGTGCTTTACTGACCATGATTCTTCGGTAATTTTAGCTGATCATAAAAAATAATCATAAAGAACCACTACTCACCCCATTGCCATAATAGCCCAGTAAATTCCCATATATTTTCCAATAGTTGCTTTTGTGCTGCATCTCGTAAAGTAAATCCCATTAGCGACCCAGACGTTAGCCGCTCCAAAGCCAATTAGTGCTGATGACGCATACA
The DNA here is from genome assembly GCA_034693345.1 of Entomobrya multifasciata. Taxonomy (NCBI): domain Eukaryota; kingdom Metazoa; phylum Arthropoda; class Collembola; order Entomobryomorpha; family Entomobryidae; genus Entomobrya; species Entomobrya multifasciata. The sequence goes on along the minus strand of JAQFXM010006138.1, from coordinate 1,938 downwards.
AGAACATGGAGTTTGGGTACAAAAAGCTGAAAATGAAGATGGTATAAAAGCATGTTCCTACGACAAGGGTTGTGCGAACTCCAACAATTGAGACGATTGTTGGAGCAATGAAATTCGTTAGTGAAAAGGCGCCATTGACAATGGCTTGCGAAAGGTAGCCATCTCCTGTGAATGTGGGATCGTCCACTTTCACACTTTGCAAAATTGTTTGCTGACAAAAATAAGATACGATTTAATTACAATGATCTTTACCTAATCGCTTTTATTGCTTTATCGCAGAGTTATGAAATACTTACTTCGATTCCTGCAGTGGTAAGCCAAGCTGCCATAAGCAGCATAAAGCCTGCACTCAGAATTAAAATGTTTCCAAAATTTGTCCACCCATTTTTTTCGCTTTGATTTTCCATTGCTGCACAACAACAGCAGCTCTTTTGGCTCGAAGGGAAACCAACGATTTTAGAAATGATGACGCTCAAAAACCATTTTCGCTGCCTATTATAAAGGTTTCTTTAGTTCAGGAAAATAATTCATTTATTTGTTAAAATTAGTATTCATCATAACCATTTTTTGTTTTTCAAAGTTTCTGTCTTTTTGTGTAATTGATGGGATTTCTTCGGGGGGTATTGAGTATGGCATGTGTCAAGAGATCACTGTACCAGTAACCGGAATGACTTTAAATTATAATGTAAAGTACAAAGCGGCATGATGAAACCTATCGTTTTTCGTGTGCACCTCTAAATAATGAAAGTTCAAGGGCATGAGAAGCCACATGTGGCACAATAAAAAAGATCTATTAATTTATAGCTGACAGAATTTTCAGGATATAACCCAAAAAATTATGCACTTTTAATTGACATTTCAAAGGAATTGATTGGCAGTTTATTTCATATTCATAATGATGGTGGTACCACTATCGATATTTGAATGAATCATGAGTCATTTTCATTGAGACGTGCCGAAGAATTAATTGTTTTACTATCCATAATTCAGAACGCCTTTTGTGGAAAAAACCATGCCTGAAGTATAAGCCAAAGCCAATATATGAAAAAATCTTCTTATTGAAAAAATAAGTTTTTGCACGGGAAAACTCTTTTAAGTCTTTCATATGAGGCGAAATTCCAGATTATCAAGTTTTTTTTTTATCAAAGTACGACCGACAATTGTCCTTTCTGTGATCTCACCGATGATGCAACCTGAGAACGTGCTTACCGCTAAGAAATATTTCTTCCCAAAATTCATAATTTTCTACGGTGCTGTCTCCTGACACTCGAAAATCTATTGAATTTACTGACCTTTCATAAGTTTCATGGCTGTGAAAACCATTAAAAAATTTCCAGAGATATCATCACTATCACTTATTCTTATAGCCAAACTTTATTCGTTTGCGTGTGGACTAAGCTGAGCGATATGCATTTTGTCATTGTCATTGGCAGACCGAAAGGTGGTTTGGTTAGGGATGCACATGAACATTATCATGTGCATAGATAGATATATGTAATAATTTCAAATGGTCATCCATTTTGTTTAACCCTTCCAGTTCCTTTAGAATGCACCGGGTAACTATTTTTTAAAGTTATGAAAAAAATGCTCCCCTCTGTTTTATAACATTTTTTTTGTAATATTCTTTGTACTTTTGACAGAAAATCAAGCTGCGCCATATAAGACATTAGATAACGTGAAATGTATGTTTTCACAGCCAAATGTCGTGTCAATGGGTCTTGCGGGTGGGCCCACCATTCTTTTTTCCCTCAACTCTTTCTTCTCTTTTTTCTATCTCTCTCCAGAGATATTATTTTCTCACAACACAGCAACTTTGAAAAATTGTCACAATGCATCATAAACCACAGTGGGACGACGTGTAACAAGCTAGTGAAACAATGGAACACATGCTACAACCCTTTCTTTTCCCCGTGACCGTATGACAAATAGCTAGGTGTG
>JAQFXM010006137.1:0-13701 GCA_034693345.1 Entomobrya multifasciata | reverse complement strand
CCTTCTACCTTAGGAAAAACCTTGAGTACCTTTTACCTGTACCTTATACCTGACTGAAAGTACCTGTGTTATCTCTGCACGGATATGAAAGAATTTAACCTGAGGAGGATAAACTTGTAGGAAAAGTAGAGGATCAGGTTGACTTACTCAGTTTTCTGACTTCGGGATTGGTTGTGGGGTGATGGAAGCCAATGCTGTAAAACTAAAAGCCAAAAGGAATCCAGGGAAGGGTCATTAGATTGTTGGAAGCACTAACACAGTAGAAAAGTCAAAGAAATATTCTGTTACAAAGATGAAAGTTAAGATGAGAGTTAAGATAGAAAAGGAAGAAAGGTATCAAATGTTGCTCTCAATAAAAATTGTACAAAGTGCTGTTATGTAGCAATATTGATGTCTGGCGAATATAGTGTATTGTATCGATGGTTTACATCATTTATCAAGTAAGTATCAATAAAAAGGCTTCTGATCAGTAGTACTAAAATTTGAAATAAGAACAAGAAAGCACTTTGTTCAGCATTCAGTACTGTCTTTGATCTTTGAGGATGTATTTTTGGTAGACGTAATTTTGAGAACAGAAATTAGCTGCAAGGTGATCATGGTTAATTTATTATCATGTAGTGGATGATGTGGATGTTAGTGAGGCTGCATGTGTTAATTGTGCAATAGTCATTGAAAGTCAATACATGCGCCGAATGTGGGTGTTCCATATTCTACCCACGCAGATTAGATTTTCCTGGAATGCATTCTTCTCAACCGCATTAGAAAACAAGTAAATCTAAATCTCAGGACAGACAGTTGGCGTGATTTTAATATATAATATGGCTTTGTTCATTCAACTTTCCAGGAAACAAATCAATTTTAATTTAAGTCTATGCTGACTGCATTTTGGGTTTCTTAAGAATAGCTCAACGTGCCAGCTTTCAATTTCCGGAGTTTAGAAATATATTTGTTGGATGTTTCTAAGAGAGTAAAGTGTAATGATCTTCAGTTTAGTAAAAGTTTGAAGTATAAATCCCGTATCCATAAATTATGAACTAGAAATTTTCATTCTTATGCGTAATTTAGTATAACATACTAATTTAAGCCTCTTTGAAAAATATGCAATCATTTTTCAACGATCGATATCTCTATAAGTTATAAAATACATCATTTCGTCAACAATTTGAATACATAAATAAATGGTTTTTACTAAATTTATTCTAGAAAGCTGCATTTCACCTTCATTCATAATGCACACATAATGTAGTAATTTGAAAACTCATATAGTAAATCCCATTTCCAACAAAAAAATCTTCCGAACTGCAATGTACGTTTTAAAATTTAAGCAATTGAGTATTTATTATTTGTTATAAACCTATTATAAACACAAATACTTGTGACTCCACACCCACGTTCATGTTCCTATTTTTCTGCTCGAACGCAATGGACAATCGTTTTTCTATCGTTAGTGTTCATGCAATAGTACACAATGCCATTGTGTACAAAAAAGCCAGTGGCAGTTGCAGGCAGACTCGACGGAGAGCTAGTAAGTCATGTCATTCCGTGCATGTCATGCCATAATACCATATACCACCATTACTTATGTATATAAACTGTTACCACAAGAAAAGAACCAAGCAGTGTGTAATGTAGTGAGTGTAGTGTTCTTTCTGAAGGGGAGCATGTGTGTACTTTTTTGTTTGGTGAGAAATAAAGGAGCCAGTTTGTGAGGAGAAAGGCGATGGGATTTTTATGACTTGTCATTAATGTTCCACTGTCTCACTCCTCGTTAACGCCCATAAATTATGGCTTCGCGTATATCATTCCAACCCGCCCATAAAATGACAGCCTTTTTTCGCTTTCTCACTGTTTTTCATCATTAAAAGTAGTACCAAAGTGTAAGTATATGTACAAGTATAGCACAAAGTATAAAAGCTAAATCGAACTGTAATAATAGGAACTCTATACAAACATAGACTATTGGTACATATATTATACTTCGGCGAATGATTGTGCAATATAGGATTCACATATTTTTATCCCAGAAAGTAGGGAGTGGAAGAAGGAGCAGGTTTCATTGTTTTTTTCTACTGACAATCACAAAACTTTCTTGTTAGAGATCGTTTAGTTTAGATAGTACGGTGGTGGTGATCAAAACCTAACCAGAGAAAAAATGAGATGTGGTGTAATTTTGGTTGGTGTTGGCGGTGATAATGAAGTGATGATTTGTGAATACATCAAGTCAGCAGCTGTAACATGACATAGCAAACAGGGATGGACTACTGAATTCTTTCTCTTCTACTGTGTATCCTTACAAGACTTGTCATTGGATGCTTCTGCTATCTTAAAATCATTCACTTTGATCTACCCGTCAATCTATTGATTGACGGCATATTTTATGCTTTTTGGGGCAGATCATGCTTAAACAACAGCAGGGGGCTGTACTATAAACTACACGACACACATAATGACCTGAAAAAATCTTAAGAATTCAACGAATATTAATAATACACGTTTAAGCAATAGCATGACATGACAATATCTCTACATCATCATTTATCAGGCATTGACATTTTAAAGCTTCTATCAAAACGGACACCTTTCACATTTGACTTGCATCCGCCACATGTCAGCAAGTATGTCGAAAATGCCACGTAATATCCCTAACCTTTTTATTGTTCGCATAAATTGATATTGCTATTCTGACTCCAAAATCTAATATATATTTTACTTCAATTACCATTGGTAGACTATTAGTACTAAAATAGCTTATAATACCAAGAGATAAATCAAAACATATGTACAGTTTTATTTTCAGCCTTACTGATAAAAAACTATGTAGTTGGGATGACTGGACATGAAACTTATTTCATCATAACAACGTGTCATTGTCCTTGGTCTTAAATGGTACGATAAGTATCCTTTTCATATTTTCTTCCTAGGTGTCAACGTCCGCGTTCTTTCAAAGCAAAACTCTATACTTCATAACTACTTACCTTTTCCGTTATCATCTACAACAGCCGCACTTTACTGCCTCTTGGCCGCCCACACAAATACATATTTTGTATTATCGCTACGCACTACTCAACACACCTCTTTGAAGCTAATGTCATGTCATCTCGATTCCACCTACAAGTTATTTTGGGATGTTTTGATAGTTTATTCTCTGTCCCATATTTCCAATAATACTGGTGACCAGTTTGCTTTAACGAAGTAATTTCTCACTCTTCATGCACATGTTATTCATCATGCGAAAATTTGTAATCTGTTCAACCTTTTGCACTTGTCTGAAAAATATCTTGACTCTTGATGTAAGCATTCTAGAATCCACGAGGCATTAGTTGATAGTTCACACACAGTGGGTTCATGTCCCACATAAAAAACAGGAGGTTATGAAAAATGATAGCGTTATTACGTTGCGAAAATTCAGGGAAGAACCCAAGAAAAAATTGCGAAAAAAAATCGTTTCATCGTTTTTGCTGATGAAAAGAAAAGTCTAATATTTTTGTGGTGTAGTCGATAAGTATATTCATATATGCATACATGTCAAAACGAATAATAAAATTGGAAACGTAAGTATAACAAATTGTGGTAACTATTTTCTTCTAGAAAGATGAAAAAGATTGACTTTCTTCAAAAAGATATGCGTGAATCCTTAGCAAAAATGACAATGTTGCGATCTAGTAGGTTTAATATGTGTAGGCATATACTAAAGAGATTGTAGAAATAAAATCGACCAATAGGAAGAAACAAAAACAGTTGCATGTATAAGTTATAACAACGATTGCTGAAATAGAATGTTGCTTCTGCAATTCGTATTTGAAAGAAAAACAAAAAATAAGAAACCAAATGAAAGCAGAAGGAAAGCAATCATTCTTTCAATTGGCTTTCAGCAGTATGAAAAAATCAGGAAGTTGTAGACAACAACATGTGACCTTATTTCAATAAAGTAGATGGGAGAAAGTAAAAAGAAGGAAAAATTGGTAGATTGAAGAAAAAGATGTAAAAAATGATAAGATTGATTTTTGGAGTGGTGATGGTAGCCTATAAGTTGCTGTTGGGTATATGACGATGATAATTTGATGTGGTGGTGTAAGCTTTTCTCTTGTTGTCTATTTTTTCTGGTTCACACAGTTTCACCAAAATGTGTCACTTCAGAGGCAGCCCAAGTTCCATTAGCAATTGGGGAGACGCAGTGGTTGACATGCAGTATTTTGGCATGGCCTTCCGATTTGAATTTTTATTGGACTCTTAATCGATCTGACAGTGGTGGTAACGGCGAAATAAGAAGAGGGGAAAGTAACAGTGGTACCACTTTTAGAAACATAACTGAATATTATCACCGTCTTCCGATCTCAAATGTGGAAGGAGGAGTGGTGGCTCAAGGCGTAAACAACAACGTGACTTGGAGTAGCATTAGCAAAAGTAATCTTAAGAAAGAAGGAGAGGAAGAAACAGAACGAGGGAAAGATCTAGTGAATACTGTGAAGGAGAAAGCAGAACAGAAAGATTCTTCGGATCAGACTGGTTACCCTCAGCTGTCATCTGGATCCTCTTTTGAATCTCTTGACTACCCTGAGGATCAGCATGTGCCTCAGCGTCATCCTGACGTTTCTCCCAAAAATGCGATGACTACTGATAGCATGGAAGGAACAAGAAGTGGCAGCGTGCTGCTTACTGCCAGCGGAAAAGAAGAGAAAAGATCAAGTCAAAAAGATATTTTATTTGAAAAAAGCTATTCGACTGGGGGAAAAGCAATCTCGGCAAAGGAGAATCGAAAATCGAGTATGGACCATTCTGTTCCTTTTACTCCCTCAGATGTTGTCCTTTCAACGTCAACAAGAGATGCGTATTCTGCTAATAAATTCAATATTTTCTCCAACAAACTATCTTTTCCAGTCAGCGCTGCAAAATTGACGTCTGCTGAGTACGTTGCGAACAAAGTGGGTGCTCAGAGCGAGGACGAAAAGAAAACCAAAAGACACGTCGTCTACCCTTCATCAACATCATCATCTCATTTCAGTGCCAACAATGTTGACGGGAAAAGCAGAACAGGAGAGTATGGGAGTGGGCACGGATTCCAAGATAAGATACGTCACAAGTCTCTTATTTCGTATCAAGTGAAAAGTGATGAGGACTATGGGACAGTGGCTTGCTGGGCTACAAATTCATTTGGGAGTCAAGTGTTCCCTTGTTTATTTCACATCATCAAAAGTAAGTCTTATAGAGTTTCAATAACCTTATCATTTCATTCCGTCAGCCGCAACAACACTTGAATTCGATGTAAACAAAAATGAATTGAAGAATATAAATAATATTAGCAGATCTCAAAATAGTAGTCTAGAAAGAAGAATACATGCGGATGGATTTGTTAACCAATTCCATCAGCTTATCATGCACAGTTTGAAGTTGGGGCCTTCCTAGCCCCACATAAATATATATTTGTGCAGTATGACCATTTACCAAATTTAAGTATATGTTTAAAAAATAACGTTTGAAATAAATTTTGCCCTACACAACCAACCTAGGCCATACATTCATGGGAACGAGAAATTGAAACGGGCAGACAAAAATCCAGTATATGTAGCTCACTCTAAGTGGCTTAGTAAAATAATTAACTGCTGTCCTGACCTGTTAAGATAAAATGGATTTCTAACTCAGACTAACTGCTTGAATTCGATAACAATGCACGTGCTACAACTTGAGAAAGAATGGATTATTCCTTGATTGGTTTTGTTTTTTTGATACTCTATGTTCGTGATTTACTGAATCAACGAAAAGACATGTTTTTAATCTACGTCCTGGCCATAATGTACACAAGTAAATCATAGCCTTACACAAGCGGAAAAATAACTGTATTCACATTTACCATTATTTGTTAGTATATTCGAAATTTGAATAGATTAAGGATGAATTCATGTGATAATCAGTCATCTCATAAAATCACAGCTTCAGCCTTGCATAAGTCCTGCCTTTGCAAACCTTTGCTGGAACTCTTTATAATCTGCATAAGCGGAGACATTTATAATCTGCAAATATGGCTTTATATGACGCATTCTTCTCATAAGTTGCGGTACGGGAATTTAAGCCCCTTGTTGCAAATGTTTATCTATGTCGAAAATAAACACCCGCTCGTCCCAGATAGTCAGGAATTTTTTTCTAGAAACCTTGGACCCGGATTAATGACAAATACTCTGTTTAAATTTACCAGAAAAAAATTATAAGCTTTATGTTTCTATATTCTCTGTCTATATATTTTCACTTTTTTTAATTGCGTCGCTGCTAAAAATTGCCTTCAAGCTTCTTTCATTACTACGGACTGTACAGTGGTGTCCTTCGTGCCTTTTGGATTGCCGCTCGTGTAAGAAATCTCATTAATTAATGAAACGAGCTGTTATCCTGTGTGGAAGAGAATCAATTTTTAAAGACGAGCTATATTTATGCAAGCCACATAATGTGATGTGGGCAGAAATTAATTACGTTGAAAAAAGTACTTTTGCCTGCATGACACTGCACTGCTCTATACTATCCCGGTAAATTACTAATGCCTCGAAGCCATGTTCTATTTCATCATATTCGGGTAAACCTCCTGGGGGACTTGCGTAATCATATCATAACATTCCTATTATATATTTTTCAAGCAATGCTTAGTGTCTTTTCCTCTTAATAATACTGAGCTGCGGAAACTAACCTTCAGCTATGCTGCTATGATGAGATGTGTGCCGCTGTTCCCATTTCTCAAGTTCATGATGATGAGCTATGCTTCACAAAACTTCTGATGAAACATAGTTTGGTGAAGTACATAAAAAACGAATAATCCCACAAAGAACATCATCTCATCTTTATGTTTTGCCCCCCCAGTCATTGTCTACTAGTTAGATGGATGCATTATGCACTTTTGTACTCTAAAACTACAGCACCCACTACCACATTCATATTTCTTTCATTTCAAAGGAATAACCTCTTAAACTGACTGACTTATGAACTAAATGCATCTTTAAACTTTAGTATTCTGTCAGTAAAACTATGAGACCAAAAGAAACCTTGTAACATCTTTGTAGCGTAACCGAAAAAGTAGGGATACCCTGTTACTTAAGTACATATATTACATCTTATTGCATGGTCTTTGTTTTCAGGAAAATGATTCTCTTTTATAATATCGAGTTGGCCGAGGGCTATTGATAGCTTCGATTGTTCTAGTTGAAATTTTTGCTTTGGATGTTGAGTTTGGGTTTGTTTTATGATGATTTTTTTAAACATGCTACACGTCCAAAAATATGTAGATATAAATACATACAGATACCTGATAAAGGAACAGTTGTTTTATAACAACGTAACGATGAACGAATGGCGAACCCAACATTAGGCGTTTTACATTTTGATCTTTTAGTTTACTGTCCATCATGATAATCTTAAACTCAAGATATTTTGTTGCTATATTTTCTTTTTATTGTATAGAGGATGCCTTGGAAGGAAATAACGATTGGAAGTCAAAGAAAGATAACAACAAGACAAAGAGCAAGAGTACAACTGACAAAAAACAAACGCCAGTGTCCGGAAATCTGACAGCAACCTCCTCATCTTCCCCTGGTTCAAGTGCTGCTTCTACAACAACAGCAATAATCCTGAAAAACAAAGTGGAAGGCTCGACGGAAATGGAAAATGGGAGTCCTCTCCAACGAGGGGTTTCAAAATTGCAAAAGACATTAGGGATTGTCTTGCTGCTTATATTAATATTTATTGCTGGTCTGTCTACGCTTGCATTTGCGTTGCTCTTCTTACTGGCAAAGAGGAGAAGGGAAATACGACGAATTGTTATAGCTCATGGTCCTCACGGTGGTAGACCTCGTCCTAATAGTAATGGTAGTGGTAGAAGTAATAATAAGACTACAACAAATAAACATGGGAAAGGTGCTGCTTCGACTGATGATGATGGTGATGCGGTCAATAAAAATGCTCCAAGTGAAAATAGTTTTTTGGGTGGTTGTGGTGGAGAAAAGGACGACGATGGTTTCCTTGCTGCAACGATCTTACCTTCTGACATGATGTTTGCTGTGGCTGTTAGTTCTACAAACAGGAACATCTATTCACCAGCAATGGATCCTTTTCAAGAAATTGCAGAGAATAAAGAAAAACCACAACTGTCATACATCTCAACTGATACGACTACTTTTGGTTCAAAACCAGGCACGACAGCAAATACAAACACAGCAGCTATCTCTTCTTATTCAGACGGTCTAGTTGGTGGTACTAACAAGAAGGATGATGATGACAACGATCATGCTACTTTGCTTGTTGGTAATAATACGTTTCCTTCCAAAGAGACAGCAACAATAGCTGAAGAAAAAGACATTTTCAGTGATGGTGGTGGTAGATCCTTTCCTCAGGCCCAGACATTCTCATGTTTGCCAAGTAATAATAATGGTTTTGGTGCACAGAAACCGACGTTCATGAACGCAAACAGGAATATGCCTTTACAGGCTCAATTTGTAGACCAAATACCAGTTGTGGAAGAAGGATTTAAGAGCATGACCCCACGAGCAGTTGAACTTTTTGGAAAATCTGGTAGTAGGAGTAGACCTTGTAGTATAAGTAGCGATGGTGGAGTACATGGGGTAACCCGAGATGAGCCATATTGGTCTGTTCAAACTGTTTGCAATAATTTAAATAGTAACAAAAATAATAATAGTGGTGGAGCTCTGGTGCTTGATAATATGGTTGTGGGCGAGCATAATAGTCATCTTGACAAGGATTGCCTAATGGAAACGAATAATGGTAATAATATTGCACTGCCAAATTAGCTTGAGCTAGATTTTAAGGTGTTTCTTTGAATAGCAAGTCTATGTAATGTACGTGCATACAATGACAGTACAGCTAAATTGCTTTATATACACATCTAAATGGATGAATAGTTTTCTATCTCAGGTGAACTTATGTATACTAATTTAATTGATAATAAGGTTTAATTTTGTACTTTGAACTTTGTCACAAGTTGTGAGAAATATCTAGCAAACATTTTTCCTTTCAGAGCAGTCAGAGCACATCCAAGTGCAAGTGTCCAAGTTTCGAAATCTAGAATATTGTATGCCCAAGTTCCAATTTACTCATGCTCATTTCGAAATGCTCAGATTTGTTCTACGTTGTACATATTATATATTCAAGCTTTCTATGACTTACCAAATATTCTGTTAAATTTGATTTATGTATGTTTTGGGACACAATAGACAATCATCGAATTTATCACGTACTGGTTCATTTGTGATTTTTTTCTTCTTGTTTGGTGTTTTAATTTAAGAAATATATTGTGTAAAGTAATTACGGGTCAATTTTTAATGTTAATCCTTTGATTTTTTTTTATAATTGCAAAAACATACATTTATACATACATACATAAGAATTAAAACATAAGTAATGAGTTCCAGAATTTGGATTTTGAAAACCAAACAATTCAAATTCTCAATTCGATCCTTGATTGAAAATTGAGTTGAAGTGTTTAGGCAAAAATATACATTAAATAAATAAATGTACAAAGTCAAGCATCTTGTCTAATTTACTCATAAAAAAAGTTACTGGAATCTTTTTTCAATGCTATGTGTACCTGGAACCCAGTATATGTCACATTTCGTCGATTCACTACGAAATGAATGCATTTTATTTTTATTTGCCATCCAAAATCTACAAATCATCCTCTATTTTGTTCAGGTGGGTACGGATCCAATATAAACATGAGTACTTACATATAATTCACGGCTTCAACTTTTCGGTAAATGTAGCCATATTTAGGTTTCGCGTTGAAACAATTATGATATAATGAAATCTTTTCCTTTTTTCACTATTTTAGATATCTGTAGCCCTTTATCTTTTTTTTGAAAAGTTGTTTACAGAATTGAAGTTCGGTATTAATGAAAAATTGCTTGAACATAAAAAGGTTTCCCATATCGAGCAGTTAAAAGGCTTAAATGATTACAAGAAAGACAAACAAATATTTCATAGAATTCGGAAGTTAAAAATATCCCAATCGTTCTCCGTCCATCCTCCTGTTTGATGAAACATGTAATTCAACCCACGCACTTTTTATTAGGATTTCAAGGAGAAAAACTACCTCACAATGATCTTATCCACATGCCGAAAAAAGAACAGCATTGTGTAGAGCTAGTGCTCACACCTACAATACAAGTTGTGTCAAGCAGTTGGGGTTTGGGTAAATCTCCTTACTTAACGACTACCTACATACATAAAACGTTTCATGCATTCTTTAAAACTGTTATATTGAAAACTGGATACCTACTGACATCTTACTATAAGCTATATTTAACTTACAGAAATACTATATGGTATAACTCTTACGCTAATGTAATGCAATTTGATATCATAACGTTCAGCAACAAGAAGATAAACTAAGAAGAAACTCTTTTCGCTATCAAAATTCCAGTTCAGTTCAGTTAGCAGTCATCATATTACTTTTAAACTTTGTAATAACAATATCATTTCCATTTTCTCAACAGTGCTTTTGCTGCTAGTGGTAATAATGAAAGATGGGAGTGAAGATGAGGAAACGTGCTTTCTTCTTGCCATTGTAAATGTGCATGCGATATTGAACAATATCCCCTTTCTCTCTATAATGGTAGCCAATAGCATTATTGAACGTAAAAGTACAGAGGGCTGTACAGTTTTGTATATATCATTTCTTTAACAATGTCGTTTTGTCGTTGTCGTGTATCTGCAAGAAATAGATTACATGTCTATGTATATCCCAACTAAACTTTACTTGCTTATCTTATAACCCATGAATTCCACTCTTTGTGAAATAAGTGCTCTAATTTCCAAAGGAAAGATGAAAAAGAAAAAAGTCAAATATATTTCTAGAATCACAATTGCAGGAAAATCGCTTGAATTGAGGAAGAATGTGATTACCAGCATGTACTTTTTCTATTTTCATTGCATCATTATATTGAATGAACTGATATATAAGGCTGTTTAGTAGATGTACTAAACGCAAGTTTGATCTCATTTTGGAGTGGAAATGAGTCCTGTTCATTTCAAGACATTTTTCTTTGAAAAATATTTCCAATATTTTAAACTACAGTTTAACTGGATATTTAAGTAGTTGACAGTTGAAAAAGTTTTTAAGTATCATCCAGCAAAAGGTATCTTATAATTGTTGTTCTCGAGATAAAGCCTACTATAAGCTGTAATATTTGTTAAACTACACATTTTTATGAATCAACATCAGCACAACAGCATATTATGTGTTGTATCTCTAGAATGGACATCGAGACACACTCTTTGGAGAGAAAAAAATCCATAGCCAATTTCATATGAAAACACAACTTCAGATAAAGTATGTTGTACTTAAAAGCTTCGATATCGATAAAAACACGAAAATAAACTTCAAGGTAAGAATACAAGAATAAATATACTGAATTACAATAAAAATTCTCAATATTCCTTTACAGATTTACCATGCATCATTAGTACGTTATGGTCGTTATGTATAAAGCTGGAACGTGAGCAAACGATAAAATGGGATGAAACGTATGAAAACTCTACATGTGTTTGCAGCATTGCGATTTGCGATAAACCATGTCTTTGCTTTGCAAAGTACAAATCTTTCATTTCTTGTTGCAACCAATGATTTCTAGAAAATAGCAGAAAAAACGAATCGAACATTTTTTATAGACAAACTACCCACAGTAAATAGTTTGTTAAAATAAATTGTCCTATCCTCAACCAGAGACTTTTTAGGATTGTTTTTTACACAATGTGTAAGCTATCTGATTGTTCTTCAAGCTTTATAAACTAACGTAAGAAGTAGCAACAGATTACAATCACTTTCTAACGTTTTCAATGTTATTTGCTACTCGCATATAAGCATTAAAATTTCTTTCAACAGCTCAATAAAACAAATATATCGCACCAAATGTGGCTATGTGCAAAGATGCTTATTTATTATATGATCATATTTTAAAATACATTGCTATAACGTGGCAGAGCATTTTAAACTGTCAAAGGAAAAAAATCTTTGCAAGCATGGCTTTAATCGAATTGCACCAATCCAACAGCGATGCAATCGCTGTTTCCTTTTATCACTTTATAGAACACATTATATAAAAAAAGAATGGTCTTTGTATTAACTACTTGTGAAAACATGCATCCGACAACATTCTAAAGGTATTTTATGTATTTTTTACTTGCTACACATTTCCTTCGTTCATATATCGTGGTAGCGCTATGACCAATAAATGATAGCATACCAATACCAATTTAAAACACTACAAAGTGATTTATAGCTTGAGTTTATGTATACTTCTTTAAATTCGAATTGGCTGCGCGGTGTAAAGTCAAATATTTATTGGTACACTTTTCTGCATATTATTTTTAATATTCATAGAAATCCATGCAGTAGCTAATGTATTCGTAAAACCCTAACGTGCCGTTCCAACATATACAGGAAATAAAAAACGAAAAAAATAACCGACTTTCTCTTCCACTTTTCGGCTTTTACACTAGTCATAATAGAGATCCGTTTCCTCTCCATCATGAAACAAGCGCAGCAGCTACGACGACCAACTAGTACATTATGTGGATTTTGAAGGTGAACATTTTTTTGTTATAAAAAAGAGAAAATGACTTCCGTATGGCTACCTGCTGAGCAGATGCTTGTTATTGTGTTCTCTATGTTGGAAAACATTGGACTTTGGTGTAATAATCTACAAAATGTTCATGCATTTATTGAACTGAGTGTACTACCAAAGATTTCTTCTCTGAATAAAATTCTTAGTCGTAAAATATATTTTTACGTATCTTCTGATGAATAGGAACAGAAGAATTGTGGGTTTCCTAGGTTGTAGCAATTTATTTTGCAGCCTATTTGTAGGAACTGAAGAAGCCAACAGAGAACAAAGGTTACATACTCCATCCAACCTTACTCTACAATTAAGGTGACCAGTTTCTTGAGCCAAAAATATAGTACATATTTTGACCCTGTAAAATGCCTTTATTTTGACAAAAAAACAGTGATTTTTTCACGCTTAAATCAACAAAACTTATCTTAATAAGCATTCTTTCGCCGAATAGTTGAACAAGATTCAACATATTTTTTTAAAAATCAATTTTATGGTGATGATGCATTGGTTAGCTACTTGTTCCATTCAAATGTTGGTATCCAATTTACAAAGACAATCGCTACCATACAAAAAATGTAAAAATTAATCTAAAATTCGTGGATTTAAGGACAAGTACATTGCATTTGAATGATACTATCTTCTTTCTTGCCACTGGGTGCCACGAACTATATGAATGTTCTTCACCTTAATTGTTAATTTTGCGCTAAAAAGCTGTTGTTTTTAGACTTATTTAAAGAACTGAATGGGCAAGTTTAAACAGTTTTAGATTACTGGCTAAAAAGCTCAACTTTCCACTTATACAGTTTAAAATAAAAGCGAAAAATGAGCTTACAGGGCAGCAGCTTCATTAAAAATGAGGGGTAACGACTTTTAAAAATTCATTTGTGGCGCTCAGAAAAATATTTTTTGTTTAAAAACTTCGGTGACAACTGCATTAATATTCACACAAACCTTAATACTATTAATATTCTTAAGAAGCCAATGCAAGATTTGCAGTTTAATCAAACAATGAACTTTTGTTCCAGTTTTTACGAATAACTCAAACTAATCAAGATGTGTAGAGGGCAGTGTATTTATTGTAGATAGTATTTTTACT
>JAQFXM010006136.1:0-13703 GCA_034693345.1 Entomobrya multifasciata | reverse complement strand
AACAGCCTATAATACAACTCTCTCGCCCTTTCCGTTTCCCCTTGCTCAGTCTCAAAATCAATATACGTCTTCCACAAAATCTCAGGCATGTCCAATCTAGGCTGATTTACAGCCAACTCGTAAATTGCCCTAACTCTGTCATAATCACTAAGAATATATTCTAGTTCTGCAAATTTCATCCAGGTCGTGCAATTCTCAGGTCCAAACTCCAAAAACTTTTCGTACAGAATTCTACACCTATCAAATTCTCTCAAATGGATTTCCAACTCGATATAGCCACGAAACAGCTTATCTTTTGGGCATACGCCTAAAGCCATTCCCTACAACAAGAAAAATGCCACCCAATTAGTACTCCAATTTTTAAAATTCCCAAAACATTGAATTTCTGAAAGAATCTCGTCTCATCTTACCAAAGTTTTCCTGGCCTGTGTTAAATTCTTCATCCTTATCTCAAACTGGGCATACAACAGCCACACCTTCGCAAAAGTGAATATTTTATGAGGAATCAACTCAATGCAATTCTTATAGACCGTCCTCGCCCTATCCATATCCCCAATATCCAGTTCCTCAAACACCGCATATTTAATCCACAAATAGATATATCTCCTCCAATACATTTTCTCCTTAGATGGTGGCACTTGTGCAATAGCCCTCTCATAAACTTCTCTCGTCTGTGCCACATCCACTTCCTCCGAATTTTCCAAAAGTTTCACATAATCAAACCACGTATCATAATCGTATGGATTCTCTTGAAGAGCTTCTTCATACTGAAATTTCCTCTTCGACAAAATCACATTTTCGATGCCCACCCTGTCACCAAATTTCTTTTCATGAATTGTATAAGCTTTGTAGAGTTCTTGACATCTGTCTTTGGGAATATGTTCCAAAGCGTATTTATAAATTACACGGGCACGCTCATGCTCCCTCTGATTTTCCTCAAATTTTGCAAAAGCAATGAACAGTTTTTCATCCATGTACTCTTCTCCATAAAAGTCGACAGCTCTTTCGTACACCTTCCTTGCGGAGCGAATAAATCCATGCTTCTCTTCAAAACGAGCGTACTTTATCCAGTGCTTGACGTCGGGATGAGTGTAAACAAATCTTTCATAGACCGCCCTCGCCCTATCGATTTCTTTGTAGCGGAGTTCGAAATTGATGTAGGTTTGCCAAGCTTGTTCATCTGGATGCCATTCAGTCCACCGTTCAAACACTTGACGACAACCGGCAATGTTTCCCAGCATTTCTTCCATGTAGGTGTACTTGTACCAGAATTGACTCACACGAGGCATTATAGTGATAGCGCGATCCCATAAGTTTCTTGCATGGTTTACCTGAACAAATAAAAAACATACCAACATTTTATTAACTGTTTTGATATAATAACGTAATAAGTGATAAATTACCTTGTAAATTGGGTTTAAATGCTTGAGTTCATACCTGTCGGCATCTCATTTCCATTTCGGCATATCTCAGCCACAAAGTTGGATTTCGATGGTCGACATCTAAGCAAAGCCGGATTTACCATGAGCGGGGCCCCTGGCACATTACCTTAAGAGGATATTTCAGTGCGACGAAATCACGGTCTTCAAGTTTTTAATAATTTGTGTTAGAACGTATAGGAGCTAAATAGCTATCGTAGTAATTACTAACGAGTAAAAAAATATCGTACAAAATGAAAGCATTTACAAATTAATCGTTTTTTTCCGATGTATGTACATGAGCAAAATAATCGGCATGCATATTGGTGAATAATTAACAAAAATCAGATTCCTTCACGGAATATACTCAGCAAACGAAATGTCGTAAAGGGCATTATGCATAAATTTATGATTGTTCGACTTTACAATTTTAAAGGTATTCAGAAGTCGAAATTAAAAGTATGATTGCGTATACAATTTTACTTAAAAATTCGAAGTTGAAACACACTCAAAACGTCAAGAAGAAAATAGAATCAAAATGTTATTTAGTTCTGCTGTGGAAAACAAACTAAATTTTCCTCTGGCCACACCAATTTGAATCAGAGTAGGAATCAGATTCAGAATTGCACTTCTTTGTCTTTTCAGGGAAATTTTACTACTACAATTTCATTTTACGAGTTTTGTAATACTGTAATCATCTAAACAGTCCCAAAGCTGTGGAATGACCATCTATCTTTTAGATGCTTGAATGTTGTATAGACTCACAGTTAGATGTAAATAAATCAACCGAAACGATAATTCACGAAGATTTTTGAGCTTGTATAAAATTGCTGTTTACGGATGTAGTGCAGTATATCAGAACGCTTAAAATTTTGCTGTCACTTTCTGTTGAAATCGTCCCGGATAGTCAAAATGTCATGTTAATTTAATTCAGCACTTTAAAACTCCTACGAGATATTTAAGCTGTATGTGTCAATGGGCGGCTTAGAAAAGCAAAAACTAGTTATATTTTCAACAAAAAATATTGAAAATGATTTCAATTGAGCTCTTTTGAATTCGATATACCCTAAAGAGGAAAGGTATTCAAAAGTGAAACCGGTCATTGACACTAAATAATTTTTAATATGTGAGCACGAATACTGAGGATTGAGTTTTAAGAATTAGAATTCGATAAGCTTAATCGTTCTCGTGAGTAAGATGTTTAATAACGAATATCATTTAATTTCTCATACCATTTCTATATTTCCGGAGAAATCAAAACGCTTAATGATGTAATTTGAGCTCTTCAAAATACGTAAAACATAATTGCTTGCACATAAACGGACTTTATTTAAACTTTTTCGAAGTTCTTGATCCTGCAGATTTGAATAAAGAACCATTTAATTTTGAAACTAAAAATCATAATATTGATTATAATTACTTATGGAACAACACTGAAATATGATAGTTATGGTTTATGGTACTATGGTTTAAGGCTAATTACTAGTAAACTAATGTATTCAAAGGATACAGTATATGACAAGTAATTCTTAACATTACTCAAAAAATTAGCGCGGGGCTAATTCTTTATTCTGCTAATGCTAATATGAAAGAAATACCATTTGTCTACCAAATACTTATCAGTTTACGCATGAAATTCTGTTTACAAAGTATACCAAATCGCACTCAAAAAAAAATCAGTTGAGGAAACAGTCAGAAAACTAGCTTGGAAAACTCATTTTAATTTGAATGAAGATAATTGTGAGGAGTATTTATTAAAAATTGGTATATTAGCAATGTGAAAGACAATAGAAATATTAATAATTTAACGGGTCCAGTTTGTGATTTACAAACTTCGGTCTCTGATACTAAAATTTTATGCAAAGATATCTGTAGTTCAATTTATAGAAATACCCAACATTTTACTGATTTATTTTCGCCAACTACTAATGATTTTAAAGAATTTTTAGTGAAAAATAAGCTTTTAGTGGTAGAGGCGAACAAAGGGCACACGGAGTCAGACGTGAAACATCACATTTTTTTTCTGTGGTGGTGTATATTTGAAGTTTAATATAATAAAATAATACTCCCTTGTCAGAAAAAATTGTAAAATGCATCATTTTGTAGCACAATTTTTTACCTTTTCAGTGAATTTTGAGTTTGTCTATTTTTTGTGCAGTGAAGATAATTTTACTGAAAATTTAAACTGGTGATTAACTGTTTTCTTTGCCAAGTTCAAGCTACATAGCATCACCCCGAGCTTCTGTTAAAAATTTGTTTAATATGCAAATCTCCTAGTCCCAGTTCTCTGCTGATTTCTTGTACTAGCTAAAAATATACAAATACATGATCCGTAGTCTGGTCAGTACGTATATTGCACACATCACAACCACAACCTTGCATTAACGTGTTCTCCTGAAAGTAGATCGGAAGTCTGTAGCAACTTGAAGGAAGCAGGTTCATGCCATGCTGTATTAGTATAGTATATGGAATCTATGCTGTGTATTATAAACATTACGTTCGACGACTGCTGGATCCCATGAAAGCGATACCAAGCCAATTTGTCATAGATATCTTTTCTGGAATAATAATGCATACCCATACCAACGTTACACTTATCAACTATTAAGGCAGTACGTAGTCTGTACTACACTGATAGTTGAAGTATATCTGCAAGTAACAGCGTTTTTGCTATTTCTCACTAGTTGAACCCAGGAAAACAGGTTTTTGTTCTTTTTTGTTTCACTAGTTAAACTCAGGAAAACAGGTTTTTCAGAAGTTTCTGCCTAATAATGCCGAACAAGAAAAACCGCATCAGGCGACCTAGTGCTGCCTCAATTCTTTCGGAATCAGAGGTTAGCAAAAACCTCAGACAAGGGAAACCTATAGAAAATCAGCCTGTAGTTTCTGATGAAAATTTTTGGACATGCTAAAACTGGAGAAATACATGGAAATGTTAACATGCTCAACGAGACTTCTAAAAGCACTTCTAAAAAGGTAGAAAGCTTCAGCCAGATAATTGATAAAGCCAATTCCGCGATCGACAAATTTTCCTCCAAACTTCAAATAGTGTCTGATATAAATCGTGCACTTATAGAGGAAAATCGTGCAATCAAAGAAGAAAATGACGCCTTAAAAAAGGAAATGAAGTCGACAAAAGACGAACTACGTGCCCTCAAAGATGAATTTCTAATGAACCTCGATCGTCAAAATGAAAACACGCTGGTCATACACGGGTTACAAGAAGCGGAAGGAGAGTCTGAAATCGATCTTCAAACAAAAGTTAACAACATTGTTGCCACAAACTGTGGTTTATCTGCACCGTGTGCAGAAGCTCACCGTGTAGGAAAGAAAGGTTCAAATCCAAGGGTCGTTAAAGTTAGATGTGAAAACCGAAAATATTGTCGCAATATCTTGGAGAAACACAAAAGTTTTACGAAAGGAATCTATTTCAGCAAGGATCGTCCCTTCATGCTGAGGGAAATCAAAAGGAAGATTAGAAACAAGGCTAAAACTATGGGAAAGAAACATTAATTTCGAGTACAAGGATTTAGGCCTCACCTACAACGGAACATTCCACCACTACACTGAATTCGCAACACCTGATGTAAAACAGAAAAAATCTCATGATTTATGTACATAGATAACCATGGTTATACCGATACGAACGCTATAATTCTATACCATTAAATGTTTCAAGCAAATGTAATTTATATTGTCACACAAACTTATACCAAATGCTCTGTACAAGTCGTTCAATCTATGCTAATGTCTACAAAACACACACTAGTACAAAAATATTATTCAATGTTTCAAAAAAATCACTCATTGTTTTGAAAAAAAGTCGCTCAATGTAAAAAAAACTTTGTTATTCTTCTAACCAATACCTTATATGATGAATATGGAATTTGTGGCGGGCGAGCTTTGCTCTCAAAACCGTCAAAAAAATAAAATCCCCTCAGAGGGAACTAACTAACTAGTGGTAGAGGCAGACAAAAATGCAGGCGTCTGTATTGTTAATAAAGTGGATTATGATAATGAGATTTTAAAAAACAACTCAACGATACCAAGTCGCACTTTCCAACCACACAAGCCCATTTTGGGTTTGATATGATCAAATTTCGAGATAAATTTAAAAAAATTGACAAAAATATGCCTGAAAAATATAAACTAAGTAAATTTCTGATAGCTGAAAATAAGCCAGCTCATGTTTACATTCTCCCAAAAATCCACAAGCCATTTGAATTTTTTTCTAAAGGTAGGCAAATTAGTAGTACATTTCAAAAAACAAACAAGTGTGCTAGTAAACTACTCGATTTCGTTTTAAAGCCCAGCTTAGTTCAAGTAACGGATCTACTGATTGATACACAACACCTAATTTTATTATTAGATAATTTAAAATTGAATAAGGATAAAAAATATACATTAGTCACGGTAGACGTAGAAGCTCTCTATCCCAGCTTGAGTATTGCATATTGTAAAAAGCATTGCATAGAATCATATTTACAACAAGATATAAAGACATTGTCTTTTACAATTAATCAGTTTAAGGATCTTTTGAGTCTCAGTCTTGATTATAATTATGTATCATATCGTGACCAACTATTTTATCAACATCGGGGTATTGAAATTGGCAACGCAGCCAGTGTCTCTGTTGCCAATATAACGGTATTTAAAGAAATTGAGAGTATTTTTGAAGGTGAAAATATTATTGGTATGGATAATTGGTTAACTATTCTTGTCCCAGCGTCACTGAGTGAACAAAGAGATTGTCGAGATGGTGGAAAAGAAGAGGAAGAGAGAGACACGGAAAAAAACGAGGAGGGAAAATAGCTGCAATGCTTTTACTTGTTGGACTGGTGGAGGAGAAGGAGATGGCATTCTGTCTGGCTTGCCGTGCTTATTATATACTTTTTAATCCGTTAAATTTTTTTTATTGTATTGCGTGTGATTGTGAAAGGCAGTGCAATTTGGGATTGCGGTGGTTGTATAAAATTTTGTTGTGAAAGAAAAAGTTTTTAAGTTTTAAATAAATTGTGATTTTAACTTAATTTGAAGTCTACTAATCGCGTAGAAATATTTATTTGGCACTAATCGCGTGCATTACCGTTGTTTGGGAATTTTTGGGATTTTAGCGACCTAATTCTGGGGATTTTAGAATAAAAAACTGATTGCATTCTATTTGTTGGCTCAACTTGTAGGTTCATTATTCGCCAGCTTCCCGAGCATCGTCAATTCTGCTAAATCATAGGTACTTGAAATTCACATACGAGTTTCTTAATCTTTCAGTAAATTTTCTTGATGTTACTGTATGTTTAGATGAACATAATAACATTTGTACTACAATGTTTTCTAAGCCAATGTCTCGTCATTTATATCTTCACGCTAATTCTAACCATCCAATCCATCTTTAAAATTCCCTT
Source organism: Entomobrya multifasciata (assembly GCA_034693345.1). NCBI lineage: Eukaryota > Metazoa > Arthropoda > Collembola > Entomobryomorpha > Entomobryidae > Entomobrya > Entomobrya multifasciata. The sequence continues at coordinate 6,883 of JAQFXM010006136.1, read as the reverse complement.
TTCTACTCACAAGGTTTACGCATTATCCGTATGTGTATCAATAGAGAAAATTGAAAGAAGCATTTACTTTGTTTGTATGATAAATTTAAGGAGCGTGGTTACAATGTCAATTCGCTTCATTTAACACTCACTAGAAAAATTACTCATCTTCGACAGAAAAAAGGCACTTTTTCCGAAAGGTGCCTTAATTCAAAATTACCTATCCATTTTTAAAGCGTTTTTACTTCTAACCATTATATCTGCTGTGCTATTTAATTTTTAAATTCCATAATTAAAATGAGTTATAGTATCATGTCGTCGACTTCTTCAATTAACTTACTAATTCCTGCGCCAACATTCAAGGAAAATGTTTTGAAATGGTTTCCATTTATGTGGAAATCGCTTCTTGTTGCGATTTTGATTGGAGTTTTTTTTGTGGTGGTCTATGATATACGTCGTTAGAAGATCGTGGAAAATTTTGATAAAGGTACCTACATTATTTAAGCCTTATATGTTAATTATGAGTCGAATTGACTAATTGCATACTTAAAATTTTGTTTTTTTGCGTTTCATTTACAGGTATTTCATGCTATGAATGTACAAGCAGCCAAGGAATAACCATCACAGAGCCCGGATTGCCATTCGAAAAGGATTTTGCAGAGAGACCCAAAAATGTGCGCAGGTGTGCCTCGGGTAAATATGCAATATTGTTTATTTATACAATTTATATACTTGATGAGTTTATGTCATAAAAAGCTAATAGCTTTAATTTATGATTCATTTTTTGTTTGTAGGTGAGGTATGTTCTTATGGGACGATTGGGAGAAAGAAAATGAAGAGGTTCATTAGAAAATGCAGTTCAATGTCGGAGCCGAAAGAAACTTGTACCAGCCAAGACAAGCCAGCAAATATTAACATGTGTTTTTGTCTTTTCGACTTTTGTAACATTAAAAAGTTAATTTAAATTTAGTTTACGTTTAATTAATTTGGTTAGTTATAATAAAATACTATAATTATATTTGAAAAATTGACAAGATTGCACTAATTGCTAAACCCTATGCTAAATCCTATGTTAAATACAATGCTAAACCCTCATACTAAACCCTCATACTAAACCCTCATAATAAACCCAATGCTAAACCCTCATGCTAAACCCCATGCTAAACACTCATACTAAACCCAATGCTAAACCCTCATACTAAACCCAATGCTGAACCCTCATACTAAACCCATTACTAAACCCGATTCTCAACCTGATGCTAAACCAATTACTAAACCCAATGCTATACCTAAAACTAAACCCAATGCTCATCACGAATTGACTCATGTAACAAATGCTGCACGCCTCCAGTAGCAAATATATGGCCGGATATAGCTTGTACATGGTGAATTTAGAGGCTAGAAGTACATGGAATATACATTTGAACAATAAACGTACATGTGACATATATAAGATGTCCTGAAGTCGACATATCTGCTTCTGGTGAAAATACAACAAGTAAAGACGCTATGAATGTTAGATGTATCAAGTAGTTGCTCAAATAGTTGAGCATGGTTCGACGGTATTTTGTATCGTATTACAAGAAGGAGTACATACGAATTGAACTTTTTTGAAAAATCAAGCCAAAGTTCCGCTTCCAGGATTTTGAACTCCGAGAACCACTAAACAAAAACGAACAAGACTAATTAAATGATAATAACGCATTAGTATTCAGTATGGAAATAATGATACAAATTGGTAACTTAATTTTCGGGACAGGATACTGCAATATGACGATGATTTGGCAAAGGTTAACCTAACCAATCCCTTTGGAATTTTCGATCACGATTTTTTTCCTGCATTAATAATCAAATTGTGATTTATCAATTTGAAATTAATGTTTACTAAACGAAACATTTGTTAATTTGCTTAGAGCTTTTGGCGTTTTTTAAAGGTTAACTCCGAACACATATTATACTTATCATGTACAACAGACTCTAAAGCAATTGAAAATGAACGAAATGAAAGATTAAAAAGACGAAGAAAGTGACTCAGAATTAGTAGATGAAGATGAATCGTATAAAGATAGTGAAGGTTCGGGTGGACATATGGAAGATTTGGATGAAAATGTATTGAATTTGGATCGGATGTGATGGAGTCAGTTCGAGATGACGATGAACTGGAAGAAAATACAAAAGAAAAAGAATCAACAAAGAAAAGAAAGAAAATGAAGATGTGTCTCAAGGTCCCCCAATGAAAAGAAAAAATCTCTCTTCAAACTTCTGATCGACACATGTATTTAACGTGTGACAGACTTAAGACAGAACTGCAAATATTGAGAATGAAAAATGATGGGAACGTTAAAAGAGATAGACAGGTTAAATGTGTACGTAGAATTTGTGGAGAAAGAAAACGAAAAATTAGATGACTGTAGAATTCACAGAGATAGACGAATAGAAGATAATAACAGCAACTTATAAGAGCAGGATAAAGAAGTGAAAATGTTGAGATCCAAATTAGGAATCGAAATCGAAGAAAATGTTGAAAAAACTGGAAGAATTTTGGCTTTAGTAAATTAATTAGCAGAACAAGACACGGATTTTCATACAAAAAAGAAATTGACTTTATTGCAAGTCTGAAATGTGTGGAAAAAGAAATGTATAATTCAAGGAATGACCATAATATGAAATAAAAGGTCGAATTTTTACAAAATGAAAATTCGATTGTTCTTGAAAATATAGAAGAAGTAAAATAAAGTATGCTGATTCAGAGGAAAAAACTTATTGATTGACATTGGTTAATTTTGACAAAATAGAAAATGATTATCATTTAGAAATTTCCAAGAAGAATGACGAGGTAACGACTCTAGAGATATAATTAGGAGAAACTTTAATTTTAATGAGGCGGTCTGATGAAAAATTAGTCGAAGAGCCAAACCAATTGAAAGATATGAAGAAAAGTATGATAGATTCAGAGAAAAAAGTGAATGAAGCTGGAAAAATGAATGAAGCTGAGGAAAAATTGATAAAATCTGAAGAAAAATGGAAGAGCAGGCAACGGACTACAAAGAAGTAACAAGAAAAATGCTGAAATACAAGTATTCGGAGCTAGAAATAAAATTAAGCTTGAAAATAACAGCTGCTTCTTAAACTCAGAATAAATACGACATCCAATTTTTGAATGTATTCTAAATTTTAAATTTACAGTTTCAAAATTTACAATATAAGCTTAAAGAGCAACGATAAGATCAACAGCAGCCGTTGGTATCTCAGGATGACAAACCGAAAACGCCAAGACCAATGTTTCAGTTAAACAAACAGTATGAAGTGTCCATTGCAAAGTTTAAACTGTTGGCTCTTAAATGTTTTAAAAGTTGGCGTTAGATAGCTTAATGGAGCTAAAAACTAACTATTCATTGCCAACTTTAAATCAATTGAAAACCGCAAAAATTCTGAATTTGGACTTGAAAATGCAACCACCTCTATTCTTGTAGTTTTGGATGATGGACTGGCTACCACAAATATGGCAATGAGAGCTTTTGTATCAGCAAAACAAAATCAATTCAACAATGACAATGAGATATTTTGTTGGGTACAGGGGACAATGCTAAACTGTTTGGGCCTGCAATGATACCAGAACTAGTAGGCAGAAATCTATGCTGAAAAGAAGGACTATTTTAATTCAAACTAAGCCAAAATCATTGGATTTTGCTTGAAAAACAAAAATATCAATGAAACGTTTCCCGAAAAATTATTACCAAAAAGTTACACAAAACCAAAACACATTTATCAGAATACAAGCTGCATATGTGCACATCATTTAACTTATTTAATAGAGTTTTATTTTTTTAATCCTGTGGTGTGGTCAAGCTTATTAATAAAGTTTTTGTTAAGTTTTAAAGAATAATAAAAATGAATTCAACGATGATTGTGTTCCACTGTCTACTACTTCCAATTTGTTGCTTCGTCAAACATGCTAACAGTGCAACCACAAAACCAATGGAAGAAATTTGCACAACGGTATATTCCAACCGAGAAATCTACTCTAGACAAAGCTGCCGATACCCTTGATGGAATGGTTAAACCTATAGAAAATATTGAGAAAGAAGGCGAAGCGATATATACCTATTACAGAGATGAAATTTATTATGTTGGGTAAATACATATACATATTATGAGTATAGAAATACGAGAAAATTTATGGCAATTTTATGACAATTTTATGGCTGTTTTATCAAAGTCACAGATAAGGACTTCTCGTAATTGGACTCATTGTAAGTATGCTGTTATAATCTTGGTGGTGTATGCATCAAGTACAGAAATGGAAATGTAACAGGTATAATTTAACGACATAACATATACTATTTTCTAATAAATACTCGACTTTAATTATTTCTTACACACTTTACTTTAGACAAATGGAAGATGCTTTAGCTAACAGAATAGTTGATAATGTTATCCACAAAATGCCCAATCATAATATTGGTACAACTGGAGTTATAACGGTTTGAAACTGCTAGTATACAGTAATGTTCAGTGATTAATTTTTAAAGTCTATTCAACTAAAAATCTGTTCTATTATACAATTCAACTTCAATTAAAATATGTTTGTTTAGCAGTGCATTTAAAAAATTTATAAAGTGGCCGCACTGACCTTTATTTTAAACTTGTACTCTGCATTTTTTCATTGCGGAAATAATCATGGTTTTTACCATCTCTAGTTTTTATTTATTACATTGTTTGTATGAATATATCAAAGACATTTATATTTTACACGTGCACAAACATATCCATTCCTTACAACCATTGCACATTGCATATTCAACCACCCAATTCACCAAATCATCCAACAAATTAACTTTAATATCGACATAATCCAAAACATCAAATATCTTAAAACAATATAACTCCTTCAATGGCTCCGGACTACACGGACCAACTTGTTTCTTGCTCACTAATAATTTCTTTTCGTCAATCTCCGTAACATATAAGCCATTTATTGTTCGGACACGACTCACGGCAACAAATGCTAAGCCATAAGTAAAAAGATGTTTCCCCAAGTGTACTGTACATGAATCTAGGCTTAATCCTTGTGACTTATGAATAGAAATTGAAAATGCTGTTAAACTTTGAAGCTGGTACCTAAAGATTTGAGCACCACTTTTCCCAGTAAACTCAAAGGTTTTTGGGCGTCTCACCACACAACGCTCAAAGCCATGCACATTGCTGTGGTGCTTGTTTGCTATTTCACCGTCAAATTCAATTAAAACATACTCAGGTAGGTCTCCATCATGTAGTTGATCCCGCCGAAATGCAGTCCATTGATACGCACGAAAAATAGCAACAGATTAATTACACAAACCAGAAATTGGATCGATGTTCCACTTCAGCATGTATTTAGTTCCGATTGCGAGGTCAATGGTGTGCGAAATACCAGCACATCTTCGGACATCTTTGTAAAGCAGGTCCAATGGCGCACGTTGACCAAATCCTAGTCCATTTCCGAATGTATCAATCGAACTTGCTTTGTAAACTCGAACACCAGCATTACTTATTTCATCCAACCGACCGACCGTGCGTTATACAAACCCACCATTTTTACTTTTGGGTAAAGATGTAGTGATTCTGATGACCCAGCTAACATCTGTTGGTAGTTATTCGCCGCAGGGTTAAGGAGTCTTTGTCGAAAGACTTCAATGTCTCGACGAAGAAGAGTGCCAATTCGCAGCTTTTGTAGGGCATAAAAGAATTTGTCTCTATCTCTTTGTCTAAGTACGGTGGTCAGTTCACAAAATCGAAAGAGCCGCCATAAATGCGTTTCATGGGAAAAGTATTCAGGTTGATTGAAACACCAGTGCCTTCCAACTGGCTTGAGTTGGCAAAGATCAATATGAACACAGAACAGTACATAATTATACATAATGTATTATGAATATTTCTGAAACGGTGGTGAAGTAAAATATTATTTGTACCCAAATATTATCATATTAAGGCCCCCGAATGGAAGATCATTACCCATTACTTCGCCAAGTCTCATGCTGATCATTCGAAGCAATTGGTAAAAAATCATATCGACTTCATCTAGAATAATATATCCTACATCTTTAAACATGAGCCTCTTTTCATGCAACCGACCTAAAAGCTTAAAAAACTGGGCTATTCCACGCTGCTCCACACCAAGTGAGTGCCACACCACGCCTTGTGCAAAGTTACTCCACCGATATTTCTCGCTGCAACACCAGTTGATGCTGCTTTTACCAGAGCTCGTTCCACCGACGGGTGGAGAGTTTTAATAAGATAATCAAAACATGATATCAGGAAACTTTTACCTAAAATTTAAAAAATGAAATTAATTCTTGGAAATGAATACTTATTTCTTAACCAGTTCCAGCAGTCCCTTGAACGCTTAATAAAAGCTGGTTACTTGAAATTCCTGTGCAAAGACTTCTTCGAACTTCTTCAAAAACTCGTCGTTGTTCGAGCGTCATTGAATTAAAATTTGCTTGGATTGCATTATGGCCATTTTCTTGATGAACGGGCTGAAATATGTCCTGCTCATCGACAGGCTCCCTATCTTCCTAATCAAACATATTGTAGTTCTCGTTGATATCTTCATCGCCGAGATTTTCATCGGGACTTGCTAGTTGCTGAAGAACTGCATTAACTTGTTCCAAAAGTCAAAAATTCGCCTTGTAAAACCATAAATGCATCTTTTATTGGTTGATAGTTTTCCGTAAATGATTCATTTCTAAATGGACGATATGAAAGCATTAAACTGTACGGGTAGGCATCTTGCTGCTCAGCAGGTTTAAATTTCGGATATCTCACGACAAGGGAAGTGGTAAAAAGTAGAATGGTCATGAGCAGAGATTTCAAAGGAGATGTATGACCCCCATACTAAATTATTGTGTAGGTACCATGTTTT